>MU172280.1:494027-531954 GCA_016695485.1 Suillus hirtellus | reverse complement strand
TGGCAGCCTCTTCAGTGTCGAGCGGTCGTTTTCTCACCCGAGTAGCAGGCATTTGCTCGATAGAGTTATCATCCTCTTTGTCAGTCAGACCAGCCCCAGCCTCGGATTGAGGATCGTCGTTCTTGTCTGAGTCGCCACTAGAAGACTCGTCATCATTAGCATTGTCAGAATCAAATGCTGGTGCTACAGGTCAAACAGAAGTGTATTAGTGTACCATCAATTGACGAGCAAAATTACTTACCTTTCAACTGGTGTGTACTGCCGCTAGTGATGCGTGATGCCGGGGGTATTTTCCCCAAACCGAATGCCAAGACCTTTGTGTTAGACAGCTTCGTCTGCAGAGCATGGTCCGAGAACTGAATAAAACAAAAACAATCAGCTACTAATCAAGTGGTGGGAAACAAGACGAATGAGCAAACCATAGTGTCTTCATCCCGGTCAGCGTCACTATGTAGCTCCGAGGGTTCTTTCTCGAAGTCGTCGGGGTTCTCTTGATAGGTCACCTTGAGTGCCCGTTTTTTCTGTTTTTCCAGCTTTTTGTCCTTTGTGGCCTGACGACGGACTGTGCTTTGTGTTTCAAATACTGTAGAGAAAGTGAGTGAAAGCATCATGTCATAGTTGTGGTAACTTGCCTCGATAATTTTCTTTTTCGGTTGGTCGTCGTAGTCGGCCTCTTGAGGTGTGCGCAAGCAGTTGATTGCCCTGCGGTGACGACAGAACACTCATCTTTGCTTGCTTGGAGGTGACCTTGTGAGGCGGCATGATTCTTCAAGTTGGTCCTCAAAACACAAGGTGCGAACGAGTCAACAACCTGTAGTTCAGCTGCTTTTATAATATTGCGCAAGACATAAACACTCACAATTTGAACCTTGATCTTTGTTGATTTCAGGGTTTGTTGATTGAGCATAACGCCATGCTAAAAGCTGTGTTAAACAGAATGATAAAAGGTAGGGACATACTGCCGAAATAATATTCACTGCCATGGATACCTCCAACTCAGCCAAGAAACGGTGCGGAGCATACTTCGAACACTCACCCACTCTGACAGACCTTACAGATCAATGTCACTATCTACTGATGCAGAGGCTCGCTATAAAGAAGGTAAAAACAGTGTCAAAAGGTAATCTACACCTCCTCAACGATACCAAACACTCACTATTTTGCAGGCCGAAGGTTGAGGAGCCTAATACAGAGCCTATCAGGCCCGAGCGTGAAGTCACAGTGCCCAATGGAGAGGCCGTGTTCCCGCGCCCCCCATATCGTCAAACACCTGGCCCCATTTCTGTATCTCAGTCATACTTACGAAGACTGATTGAAGAGCGTTGGGATGCCGAAATTCGTTACTGCGAGAAAGCAAAGAAATTGCGTCAATTAGAAATGGGACCAGGCCAACGGCTCACCATCATACAAGCAAGCTTGCAAAGACTTGTTGCAGAGCGCTGGGATGCAGAAGTAAAACATTGTGAGGAAGCGAAGCGGGCACAACTTTTAGAATTACTTCTTGCTGCTCATGGTATTACTAGACTAGTGTAGTGCCGTGCCGTTATATCTGAAGCCTAGAATGAAACCTAAAAATTTCAATTGAAACTATGAGTTAGTCTTCATAACAAACTGTATTCTCGGATTGAGAAACAATGGGCTAGTCTCCATAACGGACTGTACTCTCAGATTGAGAACCAATGGGCTAGTCTCCATAATGGACTGTATTCTCAGGCTGAAGGGATGGGACGATGGGATAGTCTCCATAACGGACTGTATTCTCGGACTGAAGAAATGGGCGTACCTGGTGGCGCAAATATCCGTAACAGAGTGTGGTCTGGGGCCGTGCACCTGTCAAATTATGTTACGCATCAAAACGAGCCTGAAAAAACACTCGGATCACTCACTAACCGTGCAACAACACCATGCCACACAACTGTGGATTCTGTGACAAGCCTTTCGGTTCAAGTGGTGGTGTGAAGAAGCATATAGCTACCCACCCCGAATGTCAAAGAAGATGGGAGTCTATGGTTAGAGATACAGACGACGAAGATGGCGCACCAGCTGACTTTGCTTACAATGATTCATTTTCCCCACTTCGACGCTCGCGCTCCAAGTCTTTCGATTTTGAGGAAGACAACCCAATAGCATCGAAAAGTTGACGAGTCACTGTTGAGGACATGACCGACAAAGAAGACAGCGGGCGGTATTTCGAACCATATCCTGAAGCTGGTTGGACATTGGGAGAGGGCCAAACTAATTTTGAAAAGCATCAGCAATATAAGGAGGATGAAGGTGAAGATAAGTGGGCTCCCTTTGGCAATGAGTATGAGTCGCGTTTGTCGTATCTGCCAAAGAAAATTGACTTTAGTTCTGGCAGGGAAGAATGGGGACTTGCTGAATGGTTGGTCAAAAGCCTTGGGCAGACTAAAACGGATGAATTTCTGAAGTTACCGATAGTGAGCTTGGTATCAATGACTGAAAACATGTAGTACTGACCGTAGCGATAGACGCAAAACCGCACCAAACCTTCCTTCCACAATAATCAGTCATTCCTACAGAAAGTTGATGCACTGCCACATGGACCTGCCTGGAACTGCAAGAAGGTTAGCATCAAAGGAAATTGGACAGACGAGAATGGACAGTTGCTGCATGAGGACCTTGAGCTTTGGACCCGCGACCCTGTGGAATGCATCAAGGAACTTATTGAAAATCCTTTATTCAAGGAATATATGGTGTACGCACCATCACGAGCATACAAGGATGAAGCGGGCAGCAAACGGATCATTGATGATATGTGGACAGCTGATTGGTGGTGGGACAAGCAGGTGAGTAGCACATCAATTTGATATGAGAGAAAGGTGCTTACATTCACATCAGAGAGAACTGCCTGAAGGCACGACCATAGCCCCCATTATTCTGGCCTCCGACAAGACAATGC
Organism: Suillus hirtellus; assembly: GCA_016695485.1. Lineage (NCBI taxonomy): Eukaryota > Fungi > Basidiomycota > Agaricomycetes > Boletales > Suillaceae > Suillus > Suillus hirtellus. The sequence goes on along the minus strand of MU172280.1, from coordinate 529,034 downwards.
TATCGCAGTTTCGAGGCGACAAGTTGGCATGGCCCGTTTATCTGCCAATTGGCAACATTGCCAAAGAGAAACGACGTCAAACATCTGCATGTGCAACAATCCTCATTGGGTACCTACCAGCCACAAAGCTAGACTGTTTCACGTCTGATGCGCGTTCCCTCGGTGGATACCGATTGTTCCATCACTGTCTGTCACTGCTGCTGGAGCCACTCATTGCAGCCGGTCAGGATGGTGTAGACATGGTTTGCGCTGACTCACTCATTCGACGAGTGTACCCGATACTTGCTGCCTACGTTGCGGATTTTCCCGAGCAGTGTCTCATTGCTTGCTGCAAAGAAAACCGGTGCCCCAAGTGCTTGGTTGCAGCCAATGAGCGTGGTGACTTACTAAATTCACTGATGCGAGACCCGGAGCTGACTAAGGAGATACTGGAGAGACAGAGGAGTGGTCAGCACCCTGTAGAATTCGACGAGTATGGACTGAGGGCGGTGTATAAACCTTTCTGGGCAGACTTACCACACACCGACATTTTTTTGGCATTCACACCAGATCTCCTCCACCAACTGCACAAAGGGGTCTTCAAAGACCATCTCATCAAATGGTGCCTCGACATTGTGGGTGAAACCGAAATCGATGCTCGCTTCAAGGCCATTCCAGATTATCCTGGACTTCGTTACTTTAAGAAAGGGATATCCAGCATTAAACAATGGACGGGAACTGAGCACAAGGAAATGCAGCATGTTTTCATGGCACTAATTACTGGTGCAGTCCCAAGGTATTTACTATGATATTCTGTCTTTTTGCTCAGTTTTGACGAGTTGAGCTGCTTTGATTCACAGTCGAGTTCTCATTGTTGTGCAGGCCTTACTGGATTTTTGCTACTACGCACGACTTCATATGCATATGAGTGAATCCCTGGATGCTCTGGAGAATGCCCTCGCCGTTTTTCATGCTCACAAGGATGTGTTACAGGAGCTTGCAGTGCGCGAACATTTCAACATTCCAAAGCTACATCAATTGTCTCACTACGTACAGTCAATTAAATTATTTGGAGCTGCAGATGGATTCAACACCGAACTTCCTGAGCGCCTGCACATCGACTTCGCTAAAGAGGCTTACCGTGCAAGTAACAAGTGCGACTACGAGGAACAAATGGTGTTATGGCTTCAATGCCAGGAATCACTCTTCTGGAGAACCACTTACCTTGAATGGGTAGCTGCGCATTGTAGAAACAACAATACTGAGAGGAACAAGGATGCTCCTGACAGTATTTATAAAAAGTTGTGAGGTCGCGCGTTGCCTAGTCTGCGTTACTTGAGGAGACAAATGCGTTCGACCCTAGGGGAGGCAAGTGCAGCGAAGATCTAGAGGTACGCGCTTCAGCGAAGCGCGAGAAAGCGCAGGTGCACGCAAGGCGCGGGAACACACGCGCATATTAGCGCGAAGCGTGGGAAAGCGCGCGCGCATATGCGGAAATGATAGACTAAGCTTAAGTGATGATATAAAGCAATATAAGAGAAGAAAGGTGCGAAGTGTAGACAAATAGAGTTCAACTATGTTCTGCTAAGTAGTAAGTAAGTAGTAATAGGTAAAAATGGGAGGTAAAGTAAGGTTTCTTGTAGTATGTACTGCTGGCGCTTATATAGCGCACCTAAGTGCGGTCATGCGGAGCCGAAGCGCTACCGAGTAGGTATATAAATATATATATGAGTGAGAATGCATGATAAAAATAAAGATGTAATAGTATGCAATGAGAGAAATAGAAATATATGCACTAGAGGGCTTGGTGGACAGTGGATGGATGCTTCTGGATGGCTGGCGCTGTAGGGCGCGCAAGCGCGGGAACGCGCATGCGCGTATACATCGCGAAGCGCGGGAATGGTGCGCGCATGGTGCACATTGCGCGGGAAAGCTGCGTGTCATATAGAGATAGCTGCAGGGAGCGCACAGAGTGACACTGCAAGTTCGTGCTATGTACTTCCTAGTGTAAAGCGCCATATCAGACCATGAGATGCATGAGTCTCTACATCGGTTCGACATTTTCCATCAAGTCGTCATCATCCTTCCCCCCGACCCTCATGTGTCCGAGTTGCCCAAGTGCCTGCGGGTCAGGGCAACACCTGAAACGCTTCCTTCGTCTTCTGGATGGAAGCCAGGTTCCCCAAAACGATTCGACATGGCACTGGTTAGCAGTGATGGCATCCAAGCATCGAAGGCGCTACTCACACTGAATGGTATGTCAATAGCTTCCATTTTACAAAGTATTACAATGACAATCATATCTAAATTATAGCTGCTGTCCATGTTGCGCAGGTCCATGTGTTGTTCAGGCTGCCTCATCAATTTGGCGCATACTCTCGACCCCTCGCATACATTGAATGGTTTACCCCGTTCAGAGAGCCAGACGAGTCGTCTGGTCTGCATCAAATATCTCGTTCAACTCGTCACTTGCGACGGAATTCGCCCGTGATTCATGTTGACGAGATTATTCGTCCATGTCACCTCATACCCAAGATGGGTCAATCGGTCAATCCTACGTGGACGAGCGCGAATGTGTATGAGTTGGCAAGTGAATTTTACTTAAATACATTCATTGACCTCGAGACTTTTTGTATGTCCACTACAAGTACTTAGATTCATTTAGAATAGGACTACAGCGATGTGATTGCAGATATTGACTACTATAGTGAATACAAGTACTCCCAGCACTCTACATAGCCCTGATTTCAGCTACATATGACTACAGTGACCACGTAGCAATATGTAGCCGTCACTGGGACTACACCGATATTGGTTTTTTCCTGATGTTGGTAGATACATCTCCATTAGCTTGCTGGTCATTAACACGCTGACCCTCCTTACCCTAATAGCAGCTTTCGCATCCATCTCCGAAAGTGCTAGCCCCGCATAGATTGGTGACTCCAAAAGTAAAGGTCCCCTCATCGAGTTGACCTGGAGGGCATATGTTACTTTCATAAACAAGTTGACATCGAATATTGGTTGCTACCTCTAATATTCTCGTCGTCACATTTCCTCCTTACTCATCTTTATTTTCCTTCTATCCAGTTCCATAGACTTCTATACCATACAGTACTTAAACTCGCGTAGAACTACTGTTAGGGTAGTTGATCCTTTCCCCGAAGCAACAAGCTTAGTTCTAACAGTTCTCTCTGCTGGACTGTAAGTTGCTTAATAAGTCAACTTCTCGTGTGAACGTCTTTCTAGACATCACAGTTTTATGCCGATAAGATATGGAATTATTGGCACTTGCCACCTGCCCCCCAATATCACGTTAATGCATCACTTACTCATCGGAATCCACATGTATCATTGCCGATTTTTCAAGTAACAACGGAGAATCCAATATCCTACGATGGCTGAGCACTAGACCTCCCGATGATCCTGGGTGCCAAACATATTGTTCAAGTACGCGATTCCTTTCAGATACAGGGCCACTGGGAGTGAATACGCGTGACTACACCTGGTGGTGCCGGCGAACCAAATTATCATAGTCTTCAAGTCCAATTCTTAATTTCTTGTTCTTGTACACCATGCAAACAATCAACGACGTCATTTTTTGCGACCAGGTCTACGCTCCATTTAATTATTAATGTGTTTCAACTGCCTTTCCTGCGGTCGAAGGATTTAAATAACAAATTACCATACGGAAGATATTAGGACATGGTGAGTGTGTATTGAGCATGGAAAAAGTACAGGGCACTGCCTCCAGGAAATACCAGGACCTAAACGAGTGTAAGAAGGCAGCCAATCAGGTGAGTTTGGTTCTGTAAATAGGTAGGTGGACGAAAATGAAAATGGGGTGATCCAAAAACAAGGTGACTTGCGTGGATGACCAAGGACAAGAGCAAACGACAACATAAATGACAATGGTAATTGCGGGGATTGTGGAGGGAAATGGTGTGACTTCGGAGACTGATGTGATAAGATAAAACGACTGATCATAAGGAAAGACAACAGGGAAGATGAAGGGGAAATGGCCGAAATCTTCCAGTTTCTGGACGTTGAATGACCTGCAAGCTACGTATGTCAAGGCATCTGCATCGAGAATGTTAGTCAAGGTGTGATACAATGGAATGCCTTGGAAGATGCAGTGCATTGCCACAGCCTACGTGAACATGGATATAAACCATCTCTCCTTCAAAGCCAAGAGACGTCACATTACCTTTGTTCACCTAGTACCCGCAGAATGCAAACCCCCTTCAGTTCCACAACTTCAGTCGCCCGGGTCGATATTCGATTATTACACGTCCACGTATATCAGAATGGGTTCCCCAACGCCCTCAATCTCGGGAATGACGCATTTGAGATCAAATGCCTTGGCAAGCACAATTTTGAAGATCTTTTGAACGTTTATCGACGCAGATGTCGAACAGAAGACCAGCGAGGCGTGCATCGCACGAGCAAATCGTTTTGCCTAATCAAATCAAATTAGTTACCAAATCACATCATCTAGATGATGTAAAGACGTACCTGCTTGGTAATCTCCTCCTGCTCGTCTCTTGGGAACGTCGCGAACGTATCAAATTTCGTGCCAATGAGAAATGGTATAGCAGTCTGATAAGAGGAATGAGCAATGCCATTGAACAATATCTTGCGAAATATGAATAGACCTTGTTGAATCCTCGAGCCTGACGATACCACTCCTTCACCGAATTTAGCGTTGACTTTCGAGAAAGATCGAACATGAATAGGATCGCCACAGCATCATTACAGACGAGCGGTAGCATGTTGACGAATTCTCGCTGACCACCCAGATCCCATATTGAGAATGTGATGGTGGTGCGCCGGACAGAAATCGTTTTCTCCATGAAGTTGACACCTGCGGCCCAACTCATTAGGATGGCAAAGCGCAATACGAAAAATGACGGGTCCTCACCTAGTGTCTGGATATAATCCTCATCAAAACTGCCTTCTACGTACTTGACCATGAGACTCGTCTTGCCAATCTGAGAATCTCCAACCATCCCAACTTTAATGACTACGCTATTCTTCTCTTCATTGTTCTCCAGCATTGGATGCGGGTTCTGACCACTAGGGCCAGCGATTGAAGATGAAGATACCGAAGTCGTAGGTGGTGACATTATCGATCAATGTAGAGTGGTATCCAGTAGGAAGGGGTAATTTTGATACTGTGGTGGCACAATACGACACTGGAATCAATGGGTAACAGGGTATCAAGATGGGAGACTGTAGGATGAATCAAAGTAGTCGGAAAATAAAGACGCGTTCTGCCGTGCGCTGGTGAGATGTTTGATAAGCGCCTCGAGTGAGAATTGCAGGCTCACGCTCAGTACTGTACACTGAGACGCGAGCGACTCAACTTTTGCGTAGTCGCCCGTCAACAGCCAACGCAGAGAACAGACCGAGAGAATGTGGAAGTTGAAGGAAGGATGGTAACCTGCCGTAGCCTTAGGTAACGTGCTGTTTGGTTTCTTGACAGAAGTCTGTTTTCGAACTTGACAAACAGCTTCAAATTTGTTCTCCGTTGCTACCATGTAGTAAGGAGCTCCGAGGACCACGAGAGAGGTGACCATTCAAGCATTCCTAGTTAGACCAATCGAAGGACAATATAAGTTTGTATCAAGGTTGGTGTTCGACTCGTCTCATTGTTTACAACTTGGACTGAAACTGAAGCAGATTGTAGACCAGACCAAGCCAAGGATGGATGACTTAGGCCAGGGATCCAACATCACAGCTCTAGCAGAGAGTACATACTACCTTGATTTATCCTACGACCAGCATACAGTAGCCTACTAGGGTTGGTTCACATTTATGGTGAGGGTCGTCACATGTACAGACAAGCACTGATATGATTAAGATCTAGACGCACTTTCTTTGAACAGTGAGGCTCACTGGCAGAGCACGTTCTTGTCAGTCTTGACTTGCACTTTAAAGATGCTCGCTTGTGATATTTCAGCTGCTATAATGCTCCAATCCGAATCAGATGCAGCACCACCGAGGGTCGTTGACAACATCTATCGCATGGCTCGCTCGCATCCAACGATCAACTGTAGTCACCTTCACGAGCTGTACAAAACGACATCATACTGGGCGCATTTGGAACATTATGGGGGGTCAATGACTATCATCTTACCTTGTCTATCTAGACGTTATCCTCGCATCATCCCAGTTGGCTTAGTGAACAACGGTCTTTTCTATATCTGAACCATGACAATAACAAAGGGCGACCACATACCCGTCGACGACCAGTTCGATATCCTGGGCATAACCGAGTTGCTTGGGCGGGCAGATATGGCCACGTCTATCCCCGAATTTCGTTCATCCTCGATATGGGCGCTCGTTCCTCATGGCGCGTATGAGCCATACATGAAAAGACTTTACCAGCTGCTTGAGAACGGAAGCTAGGAATGGGAGATAGGGTGTTTGGGAACATACAGCATCCATAGTGGTATACGTCGGGCTGGTCACGAGCCTGACGTTATCTTGGAAACCCATCGGGTACCCCGTGGCTCTCCCCGTGCGAAATAGAACATTGGGTATGATGATCGGAGCCATCAAAATGTATCTTTGAGTTGGGTTGCCTTTACATCACACCCTCGATTCATACCAGCACTGGACACTACTAAGTGTGTTTTTATCGTGGATGAAACGAAGTACCCCTGACCCATAGATTTGGAGTTGTAGTGTAACAATCATATGCCCATTGGCATACCATATGGATTTATGTGAGAATTTGCAAATTATCGGACTTGGGGGTGAACTTACGACTAGCTTATGGACTTCCAAGTTACACAACTTCTAGAAATTGTCGGGAGAATTTTGGAGGGTAAATAAGTAACTCTGGTTACCCCCACAGTTTCAAACATAAATTCCAAAAAGAGGGGGCTTCTTCTCTCATACCTGAGGCCTGATTGCTCATCACTCAGACAGTAAACTATGCCGGCACTCACCCATGTCGATTGGTTGATCCTATGTCTTGTTAGGCTTGAAGCGTATCTAGTAAAGCAAGTGTTCGGCAAGAGGAATCCCGTACCATATCCCCCGGGATGGCTTCTCGTTGGGAACATTACTGACATGCCTGATGTCAAGCCCTGGCTCACCTTTGCTAAGTGGGGCAAAAAGTATGGTGAGTACTGCTTGTTTTTCCCAAGTCCTTTGTTCGAATAGCTGCGTGTAGGGATATAAGTATTGCATATCGTGGCACTAGGGACTAGCTTTACTCTGACATATCGTAGATGCAGGCCTCCCGGTGGAGCTAAAAACTCGCATCACAAACATCATTAGGACTGATACTGCCGTCGTTTACACACATTGACTGATCGTGAATTTCCCCAGTTAAAAAGACCTTTTGCGTTCCCGCATAATGTTGCAATAGTAAATACCAGTAATGAGACGGTGCTTAATTACCTTAGCCCACTCCGCTCTAGAAATTGACCTCGCCGTTTCATCTCGTGCCTGATCCTAAGGATGAGGCTTGCTATGACAATCATTCTCCCCATCAGCACTACCACCGCAATCGTTTTCAACGCGGGTATGTTTAAAACCCTTGAGCGTCTAACCAATGAAGACAGCGATCCGTGCAATATGAGCTGGCCAATCGACAGCAGGGCAGCTCTCACGTAAAATGGATGACAGACAACCCTGCATGGTCCATTTGTGACAAGCTGGTGTCCTTTGCGGACACTGAGCTTGAATGTGAAAAAATAATCAAGGATGTGAAAACACCACCAGCGGATGAATCTCCCAATGACAATGAGTGCGGTGCAGAAAATGAGAGGGGAAGTGTCGGAAATGTCTTGAATCGCTCGAAGTGAGCAAATTATCGTTTGTAACCCGTTGGGGAAAATGTTGGGGTCTATAGCGTGCGAGGTAGTGATGGATAGTTCTGTGAAAGCAATAGTCCAGATTATTGCCTAATAATTTCATTAGAGATAATCGTGGAAAGCTAATGATCAGCTGCCTTTGTCATTGGTAGCCCGTAGTTGGCATCCTGAAGAAGAATCCACTCTATGAAGTTCTTGTTGACAACATCGTCACTCATGGGAATATGGGGAGACATGAACACTACGTGCATCGCAATAGGGGGCGAGAGAATGAGTAGTAACTTGAAAAGGGACTCCATCTTCCTGAAGAACGCTTGACTTTCGCGAACGCTTTTATTCGCATCAAGGGTTGAGATTCGAATAGTCAATCCCCGCGCAATTACGGGTAGAAGGTGCGAACTGGGAATTTTTCGAAGAATCCGAAAACTCAGCAAGGAAGACACTATGACAAGAAACGCCATGTTGCTCACATCATTCCAAATGGTTGCTCATGAAGCGGCTTTTGTATCCATGGTTCAGATTGATAGTGAGAAGAAAAAGGGGCTTCTACCGGTTGGAGAATCTGAGGTTGTAGTCTCATTTGATCACTGCCACGTTGCTCGTGCGACGTGCGTAGAGATTGAAGTTAGAGACAATTGGGGCAGGCATCATACCCGTCACGATCTTCCCGTAGGAGGAGGACTGTGACCACCATCGGGCTGAGGGCGTCGTATCCTCATACTTTGAATCGAGTACGCCAAGTCAAGATACGAACCCATATTCCTTAGTCCAAAGCTAATAAGACATACCAACTTTTACTGTCAGCATGCAGCCAACAAATAAATAAGAACTGGGCCAACGTACGAAGTACCCCGGATAACGACGTACCATGCTATGAAGACGGATGTCACTGCTGACAGCTGCATGTATTTAGATGTGATCGAGTTACAGCACAAGATGACGGAATCCTGAGTTGATGAAAAGCAAGGAAAAGATCCATCAGCAAATTGAATCATGACATCCGGAAGTTCGGTGAGTCCCGGTGACTCAGATTTGTCGCAGAACTGTTTAATTTCGGAGTGGCAAGATAGAACCGGTCATTACCAAGTCACTAGTACCAGCTTGAATCTTGATACAGACTACGACTCGGATCAAGTAGTCTCATTTAGTAGACAAGTCACCATATAGTCAGTGTCAATCTCAAGGATTAGAGCCGGGTTTGTCTTCGTTGAATACACAGTGGGTGGTCCCCAACTGTCACTTGCTCTAAGATTGTTACCGCATCAACACTAGAGTTACAGGTGTTCCATCATACGTGAATTGCTGCAGCTTACGAGAGCAGTTGCATTTTGACATTACCCTTGACAAGTCTGTCAACGCCCAGGTCTGAGCAAGCGATATGAGAAAAATATTAACACAAAGGTATCATACTGCCAGCAGATGGAGAGTCCCTTTCAATAAGTCTTACCGTAGGATGTGCGCGATACATGAATATGGCTCCCATCAGGTTTTAAACACTACAATGAGGATGAGCAGTATTAGTATGAGAAGAGCAATTGTAACTGTAGAGCCTAAATCAAATCAATGAGCAAATTGGACGTTCGTAGGTCATCAATGATGTAAGTTACCATTTCGTTTCGCGCCTTGAGCAACACGTTCAAGTTTGCGCCTCGCACTGGACATGCGGGCATTGGTACCGTCGAGTTCAGTGTCTAGGGCATCAAGAAGTCCCGTATGTACCTCGAGCTCGTCGCCTATCTGGAGCGAAATGTGATGCTGTCGACCGATCGAAGAAGAAAGATGGTCAAGGTGAGCATCTTGCGCTAGTGAATCAAATGTTATAAACCATAAGTAGGTTTCGGCAGCGAACATAAGCCTTACCATCCATTATTTGCCTCTGTTGCATCAAAATGCCATTTTCATCTGAATCTGGCGAAGGGTCGTCGGTGTATGGTTCGTAGGTTGTCTCAGGACTCGGAACACGTTCAGCTAGAGGTGGGGGTGACGGTGGCATCGGAGGGGGTATACTGGCATGAGAGTTGAGAACACATTTACAATCACGCAAGGCACAACACACGTATGTAATCCAGCTTTCTCTGCTGCTTCTTCCCCAAACATACTGCGCAGCCGTTCGTAGTGTGCTCTAAGGCTTTCCGCAGCTTCATCATCGGAAGTGGTGCAGAGGGCTATGACACCATCCCTAATCTTATGTAAATTTGTTGATATTGTTTGCAGATGTAGAGCGGGATGGGAGGCCTGGAGGCGCTGCCGTTCGAGTAGGAGAGAAAGTGTTGAGGTCGCAAGAGATGTCAGTTTCGCAGCGGACATGGTTCGTGTACAGAGGTGGGACTCCGGGGCCCCTCGAGCGAAGAGGATGAATGGGTGCCAAGAAGGACGAGAAACTTTGAAGGAGCTCTCTGAGAGTATGAGAGCTGCCGATATTGCAAAGTTTCGCAGCCCTGAGATGGGAGTTGGGTAATTTGCCGAGGGCCTGCCCGCCGCCACGGGTCACATGTCGTATCACGTGAAAGAAAAACGCGTCCTGAAGCGACTAAGCATCTCACCTTCATAAACGGAATGGATACGCACCGGCGACGTGAAATTTCTGCCAGAGGCCTTTATCAATGAAGTTCTGTTTAAGCATGAAATATATATGTAGCGTGATTTTATCAGCGAATTATATCATCTTATCTTATCTTATCTTACCAGTGCCAATGATCAGGTGATCATACAGGAACCTGAGCTTATGTGAGCGTAGAAACAAATATAAATTCATTCATTCTACCAAGTTACTTACCAAGGTCCAACCCTTCAAGTTACTTGGTACAATCTCCAGCACGAGAGCTTAACGCGCAACCATCATGTCAAATCAGTCTATACATCCCAGTGCTCTGGCAGCATTACAACGCCCTTCGAATACTGGAGATCGCTCTACAATTCGTAAACTATCTGATTTCGATCAAGGCGTGCTTGCGGTTTCTACATCGCACGATAAGAATCTTGGAGAATTGACACACAGATTCGACCTTCTCTGTCCCCGTAACGGATGCGGTAGCGTAATCTTGAAAGCGGGCATCGGCCGATGGGTAGAGCGTGATAGTGTCGAGGTCCGGCTCGTTTCTGATTAATCCATACCATCGACGTCACTCAGCGATGTCGTTAGCTCGATACCGCAAAGGAGTCTCCTCACCCAGACCTGCCAGCATTGCCAGCTCCACCTGCGACTGCGCACTGGTGGTTGGTGACTCCGAATATGATGGAATTTGAGAATATTGGTTTTACAAGGCCTGTCCACAAAGACGGTCAGTGTAACGCTGGTCTCCATTCCCATTCACCTGCCCTAATAACAGAATGCCAGCAGTTGCAGCAAAAAAGCTCAAATTCCTGATATGCGCAGAGTGTGACCTTGGTCCATTGGGATGGTGCGAAGAAGGGGGCAATGAATTTTGGCTAGCCTGTTCGCGGGTGGGATATCGCTAAGTCACAATGATTTAGGGCTGCGCGTATTTACAGACTGATACTGAACGACTTCAAGTCACGAAGCCAGCTAAAGAAATAACAACTAGATGTGTAGCAACAAACTGGGATTTGCCAGTGCTGACTCGACTTCGAGGTGGCACCTCGGAAGGCTCGACTCTTGCTACATTCAAATCCGTCTGCCCTCGGGTCGCTCAAGAGATAATGACATGAGCTTAGGCACGAAAGACCCCGACATGTCTATTGAATCTCTTGAGCGGTTTCGTAGAGCCATGACGCATGTCACATCGATCGATACTCGAAGTTTGAAGCTAAATTCATATTCTGTCTGTTCTTGTCCGTCATATCAAAGCTCAGGTGGTTTCTCTTTTTTTCTTTTGTAACGTATTACAAAAGAGAGAAAAAGAAAAACATCCTTCCCCCCAAACACTCTATCTCTGTTGCATAGCACCCGTGTTATATTATGATTTTTCAAAGTAACCTGAATTTGTACAGGCCCGATGTGCCAGAACCTATGACATTGAATGAGTTCGTGATACATTTCGTTGCACCTGCTAGTGATGGCTTCAGGATACATTGCTCATTCTACCCCCATGACACCCCATATCGTCTTTCCAACAACCGCAATTCCATCATTTTGATTGCCTGCACGACTCTGACCGTCATCAAAAAGTTCGGGACCCAAGAGTCCTCGCCGCACGCCAAGGAGTAAACGCATTATAGACTCTGTGAATTCGGGGTGGCCTTGACTGGTGAGAATATGAATATCGGTCAGACGGAAATTAGAGTGCGATGCGTCTCTTAGGGACTCTGACTGTGAAAAAAGAACCATCCCGTGAATCGGCGATTGGTTAGACGATGCAAGAACATGGAATGATGGCGGCTTGGTGGGAACATGGTCTCGATTCATTAAATGTATGTTCTCGAGAAAGAATTAGTACGATAACAATTGAAGATAAAGATTTCTAACCAATACGCCAGATTCGATGCCATACACTATCTTTCCGAGTTCAGTCAATTGAAGCTTTGTCGCAGAAACTTCGAAACGAGTATTGCGAACACATGTCCCGCCCATGGCAAGCGCGACGATCTGATGTCCAAAGCATATGCCTGTTAAACGATTATCAGTCCTTGTAAACTGTATAAAATGTATTCATAGACCAAAGATCTTTATCCGTGGTTTCTCTGTCGCGACAACCCTCACGTACTCAATCAACTTTTTCATCCATTCTCTACCTGGCTGTTCATATTCGTGGGCAGTATGTGCTGTGCATGACAGGAGCAAGATTAATACTCATGGAATACACATCAATATGTTTCCACGCACCGGAGCCGGTGATTAGTATTGCATCGTAGTCATCTTCTTTAGGGTAAACCTGCATGCGCACGTCGAAAGGCTCAAGTGTGAACGTCGTTTGTGAGTCTGGGTCAGTGGTGTGAAGTCGAGCCTTGTAGCAGATATGAATGTACAACGAACCAGCTGAATGAGTCTTATTGATGGGCTTCAATGATTCTTCTAGCAAGGTTCGGAAGATCCTTGTGTAGTCCCCGTGCTGCTCCCGAACGGGATCAGCGGGTACATCGCATATGAGCAGTGCGATGCGGCGATGTGTTCCCGGCTGATACATCGCGAAAACAAAGGGGAGGCGCTGATACTGAGAGAAGTATTTGATTAGTGTTACATCGTTATCAATGATTACTGATACTTAACAGCCCGTTGGGATGCAATTGAGTGACTCGGACCGCTTCGGACCAGGTTCTACCCGGATTCCGATGGTAAAACGAACACTGCCACTGACAGCGCATTAAAGCTTTCACTTCAATCCGTTTCAAAGTTCTCGCAGCATCATCCGTGGTTTCTTTCAATGAGCGAGGTTGTAAACGCTATCGTCGCTTTTGCAGTCATTGTCATCATCTTCCGATGGGCAACTTCATGTAAGTCACGAGCTATTGATTCCGCCAATATGTCCGCTTCTAACAAGTTTCTGCGGCAGCCAGCGACTCTTCCAGTAGGAGGTCAGCATCTTCGACTCTTGGTTTCAGGCCAAAGAATGTAACGCAGGAAATGGTTGGGATGGAGCTTTATACCAGTCATTACGCTAAATCCCTCCTCGCAGGTTAACCAGATACACTCCATGTTTCCAACCATACCACAGTATGTTCGTGTTTGACTGGAGAATTTCTCACTTACTATTGTCACAGAGATAATATTCGTTATGACTTGCTGAGGACAGGGAGCGTCGAGATCACCTCGAATAAAATTCTGGAGCGTGGATATCTTGATGCGGTGTGTAAATATCTCACTTGATGTCAATTTCATGCATTCGAGCATTCTCTTTTATAGCCTCCTCCAGCATATTTTACTGTCTATTCTCGCACAGAGGTTCCCCCACAACCTCGGCAAGCTGCTCCTCAAGGGCAATCGACGGGTTTAGCACCAATCCCGAAAGAGAACCTTATATCCCGTTACAAGCTACAAGACCGAACGCTATCCTCCACTTTCTCACCCGAAGATCATCTTGCCTTCAGCAAAGCCAACTGGGAGGATTCGTCGGAGAAGCGCGAGGCTAGTTTGCAGGAAAGGAAAGCACAGATGATTTTGGCCGCCAGACAGTGCGTCTCTCTATCCTTGAATCGATACCTTTGATTAATTAATTATTATCAGACGATTGCTGGCACAGCAAACTCGGAAAGAAGAGACAAATGCGGCGCCAGGTTCTCCGTCGTAATAAACATCTCATTCTTGCAACAATTACTCAGATGCCGTGATTCCTTGCATAATAAGCGTTACCGAATGCTCTGTACTTATTGTTGCTGTTTTGTTCATACATCCCATGTTTCATCAGATCCTGGACCGGCCGTCATCATTTGCAATTCTTTCCTCCGCATGATCCGACAACAATGTGATACAATACCTGTTCATTGCTATTCACCGTATCTTTTAGAGCTCAGCGCTTATCCCTGGCATGATCAATAGAAGGCTGGGCTTTCAAACGCTCAGTGGTTTGAAACTACGCGGCCACTGCTGGTGAGTAACAGTGCCTCACATTTGATTAACCCACAACAAGTTATCTCTAGCTGCTCACTACTGCATGATGCAGTACGACAACCATGTTCATTACTGATGGCTGATATTATTGCCTTGGTGGTCTGAGAAATTTGAATATATTCAATCATACCTTGGGATACCAGCGATGCTACATAGGTAGTGACTCATGAGCGCTGAGCCCACACCAGCACGCAAAATTTCGACAGATTCTCGGGATGCAGTCGCCACTTTTAACTTAGGTGCCTAGTACGAGCCTGATTGCGAGCTGTAGTATACACCAAATTGTCACATATATACGTGGTTCGCAATCAGATCTGTATACCGTTCACCTGCGTATGTTGTTATCCCAGCTCGTAATTACTAATCAATTAAAGGTAACATCATCTGGAGGTGGTGTCATCAATGAGCTTGAATAATACCAAATCAACAAGCCGGGCTTCCGCTTGTTCCTGCTGTCTCGCTTGAAAACATTCTTACTGTGGGTCGTACACTAATCTTGCGTCGTTCCGAGTCTGTCGATGAGTCGGCGTGGCAGATAGCGAAGAGGTGATATAAAAGGCAAGGACACCAGCACGATGTCGGACCTATGATTTTCGGCCGATGCCATATTATGGGTCTCGCTCATACACTGACCTGCTACGCAAACAGAACAATAGTGTCGGTGAGAGAATTTCTATACTTATATACCGCAACAAATAAAGGAAACTGTTAAAACGGGATGCCCTGCGGGCTGTCCCGGGACAGGTTAGTGTACGAGGTAAGAAGAATAAGTATAATACGAATAGCTGAAGCAATTATCTAGCAGAGTACTAGTATACGCAGTGAGGGAGTGGAACAGCAGACATCACGATCAGTGAGTGGACTTGTCGATGGGCTCCTGCCCGAACAACTTTGACTTCCATTTTGATCAGGCTTCCATTGCAGAATCTCCACGCTCGAGCCATGGTGCTGACTGTGCGGGTATGAGGCATTCACTGTCAGTGAATTTCTCCTCGATGCTACCCTCAAAATCTTGAGATACGTACGTTGCTGGCCTCGCATTCAGGATCGTCATGACATGAGAAACTACTATTAGGTTTTGACTCAGCCACTGGGAATGTCGAATGCATGCACGATGTACGTAACACTACATCATGAGGCTAGTGGCGAAATGTTAGTTTGGTTATGAGATTTCACGGTGAGACACAATCACGACTTTTTCAGGACACTGTCCGCGTTAAAGGCGGAAACGATTTAGTGACTCGGGCTGCCGGGCGCAATGGAATGCTCCGCGCAAGTCCTAGATCACTCTATATCAACTCAAGTGCTCATCTGCCACGCCTGCGGCCTCGGGTTGGTTATGTTCAGTAATCTCCGTTCGCATGATGCAAACAATCACAATCGAGAAAGTAATCGACTTTCAACAGGTAGCTGAAGAGGTCGATAAGAACACCGGTACCGGTCGTTCTTAACACGTGATAACCTCGTGCTTGGGATGATACGGCATCGCGATTCGCATTTAAGACAAGCGTGAGGGGAGCATTGCTTCATAGCGACAGGGGTTATCAAATCGGTTCTGATTGCTGGTGGGCCAACCTTGGACATGAGGTGAAAGCGCCAGGGCCATGTGCAGGGTCGTTTCCGCTCCGCATGTGATCCAGTTGTTGGACATTTCCGCCATGTCGTATGACATGGCAATCCGATACCTGCTTGACGACATGCATGTTCATACCTTCTAGGTCATCGTTGTGCTTCTCCTTTTAACCTGATTAACTTTTTAGAGTTCCGAGTAGTTTCCATAGAAAGCTGGGAGATCTCAAGCACCGTGTGATTCCCGGACTTGCTTGCTTGCTGTGTGCGATGATAGTGCGACATTATTAATGTGCTGCACATGCAGAGCTCGGATGTGCGCGGGGCACTGCAACATAGATAATAATAAAAAAGGGGATAATTTATTTATAGAATACCGTAATCGGAGACTGAAAATGTGAAATTGTTATGGCAGATTAGTTTGACAATGTTCTGTTCGTTCGTTGTCGTTATGGATGAGGGTGAGCGAGAGCACGTACACAACTGGTTGCTCGCTGAGGACAACGCGCGCATCGCTATACTCACCGTCTCTTCTCTCGCTCTCGCTGTTGCATCCATCCTCCTCTGGCGGGCAAAGCAGGCGGAGAACAATCCCGGGAACGACCACGGACCTAACTCCCAACAGGCCCGTTCTGCTCAATCCATCATCACCGCCGCTCTCTCTACTTTTCATATCGCCAGTAACACTCCTGGTGAGTGTGACATGACCGAACCAGAACATCCGAACACTCCTCAAACATCATCTACATCTACCGACATAGACCAGAAAGCTTCTCGGTCCAAGGAGCGACGCAGAAGGGGAAAAGTTCCGCTCAAGGAACTTCTCAAGAACGGGAAGAAGGCAAAGTCTACGCCCAAGACCTTACAGTCTAAAACACCCGTTCATCAAGATAACAGCGGCAGCGATTCTCCGGTGTTCGAGTCAGAGTCCAAATCGACCACAAGTAACGATAATATCGCGCCAGTCGCGCCATCCACTTATTGTTTGCTTTCACCTACTCAAGACTCTCCCGAAGAGAGTCTTGTATCACATCTGAGCGTAGAGCCATCGCCAGCGGTTGAACCACACGAGGACCGCCTGCTACCTGCTTGCATGTCAGCATCCAGTTCTGAGCCAGCATCATTTTCGCGTCATGTCACGTCCAATGATCTCACCATGCGTACTTCACGCTCTGAACACACGCACCTTCATGGCACCGCTGACAACATCCAACCTGCTGGCAGCCCCTGTTACGACGATTCCCCCTCCTCCATCCTAGAATCATCTTCCCCACCCACCATCGCGGAAGAACACGACAGCCATGAATTCGCATCCTCATTCACTTCTTACCCTCAATCTCGTTCTATGCCACTCCGTGTATCTATATCTACCCACACGTTGGATTTGGACGGACAATCACAGGCATACAGGGCAGGTACTCACACCAAGCCTCCACGATTAATGCCCAAGCACCGTGGAGCTGACAAGTCAAATGGTAGTTGCGTGATTGCAGCCTCTATCTCGCACAATACCCCCTTGGCATCGTCATCTGCCTCTCACTCCTCCTCTCCCGCACGAATTATGTTATCCACCTCTGCATGCGCATCGAGCTCCCCATCACACCCGAATTTAGGATCGAGTATTGAACCGACACCATCTCCCTCCGGCTCTTCCCCTCGACTTGTTCCTTCACCAACGCTTCCACATGTCACATTTCCTACTCTGAACCCTCTCCAGGCGTCTCCTAATGATCACACACATACTCATTCGAGTATAGTTGAAAGTCCTATCATGAATGGACAGACAGTCGCGGGTCTGCCCATACCAACTGCCTCGCGAGGCTCGACGCCTCCACCAGGAGTATCTGTTCACACTGTCCATATAGGCTCGCCTACTGGCCCGTTACGTGCTCAAACCCAGCTCGCGTCCATGCGTGGTGCACTCGAGGCTGCGAGACTACGAGAAGAGAAAGCTCGTACGGAGGCTGAACGTGTGGGGAAGGAAAATGAAGAGCTAAAGTGGCGATGGAATGAAGATACGATGGCTTGGAGGAGGAGGGAAGGTGAAGTGAGTATCTATTCTTCACCGAGCCTCCGTTGTGCGGCGGCATTCGTTATCATCGTTTCACTGACCATATTCTTCAGTTACAAGCTCAAGTCCATCATCTCATGCAGCAGCTTCAGGCAGCATACTCTATCCTTACAACTCTACAATCTCAAGCTCAAGCTCAAGCTCAATCTCCTTCATCATCTTACTCCTCTCCCACATCACCATCCCCACGCTTGCAACCCCACAGCCCCAATATCTCTCACAATGGCCTTCCCTCAAATTTCAGCCACAATCCACCTGCACACGTTCAGGCACTCCTTGCATCATCCTACCACCCATACCCTGGCTTCCCAGGTACCTATGGAGGTGCAGGGATGACGCCTTTATTCTCCGGTCTGAGAATGACCATGAATCCGGGAAGCAGCGTGAGGAACGGTGGTGGTAAAGGCCAATATACCCCTGACACGACTTCCTCGGCGGGGTCATCGCCATCGCGTGGAAGGCGACGGCGACGCAATTCGGCATCTTCGTCTGCTCAAGAGAATAATAGTGAAGACGTGAGCATCAGCGAAGCCGAGGGGGACCAAGAGGATATGTGGCAGAATAGTATATTGGCCGATGCGATTCTAAAGCGCCCTGAAAGCCTGCGTGTGCCTAGCCGAGGGAGTCTTCGATCTGATGGACGGATGAGCGCTATAGGGAGCGGGACGAGTGAGAAAGAGGACGCAGGACGTGTGCCTAGCAGGATGAGCGAGAGATCAGATACCTCTGCGAGCGGGGGCAGTTACGGGGTGTTGAGTATGTCGAGTTTGTCATCGGGTAAGAGCGAAGATGAGACGAGTGGTGTCATCGCAGAGGGTAATCCTACGCTGGCAGAAGTGACTGGAGGTACTAACGCTGGCAGCGAGGGAACGTCAGATCCTGACGTACCTACGCAAGATGGCTCGTTCTGGGACCCATCAACCCCCGCTTTTGCCAAAGGCATTCAACAACAACCGGAGGTCGGATTTTGACTTATAACGTATTGTATCCCCTCTCTGCACCCTCACGTTTTCTTCCACCACTTTCGTTACTTTTATACGATACGATCGATCCATAGGGACTTGGAATCTGGATGTCGAGTCTGTATAATAAGGTATATCTTCAGATTATTGTCTTAATACAAGTTGCGTGGTTCAGCCTTCGGTTGCGTTGACGCTCGAAGGCCATGGTATATGATATATTTTTTGCTTTGTCCGAGTACTGACGGCGTAATTAGCTCAAACTAGTCGGTACAGAGAACAGAATCGACCCCAGTGGCGGCCGCGCCCAAGTCTCATACATAGATATAGCCTACCTAAGGACGTGCAGGGTTTGGAGCACCTAAAAACTATGGGCTTTATTGCTAGGCCGGGGTCGAAGCACCAACTGCAGACTGTTCTGACCTCTGCTTCAAGTCGGGGTACTGGATGAAGAGGCCGGAGCAGTGTTGATTGAAGTTATGGTGAGAATACTTGCAGAATATTTGCGCGATGACCGGTAGAGAGTGTGAGAGCGACGGGGAACAAGATATGAGCGTAGAGAAGAAAGGGAGAATGCAGCACCGATTCTCAGGTCAAGTCCTTTTGACTGGGGTTAACTCGGACAAGTGTGCTTCAATAGAATAGAAGCACACATGTAGAGAATCTTCAGGCCATGTTTCACGCGTCCGCGTCAACGTTCGCAAGTTCGCGACTCGCCCGAAACGGTGACTTGTTCTGTTCATGTAGTGCCGCGCGTTGCTGATATTTCTGTACAGTACCTGTTGCGATGGGTGGAATACTTTAAGAACTCGTACTGATGTCATTCGGTGAGTTCACTAGCCAGGTGGCAGTAGTCACACGAGCATTGATAAAATAGATACCATCCTTATATATGTCAGATGATAGTACGAAAGAAACATGACATGTCGGTGTCAGCTAGATAGGTAATTATTTCTGAGCCATCCGACCTGCGGTGCACAACTGGTCTGCATAATTAGGTAATTGTTTCCTGGGGAGACGGTCATCCCACTCGCGGTGCACAGCTGGTAGGCAAATTTTGAGTCCAGGAATGTGATGCGGAGGCGGAAGGCCCTTGTTTAACCACGTCTGGGTGGGCGCAGGCGCTTCAGGGATCCAAGGGGCCTATATTATCTATCCGTTAGATGTACTGAATATGCTTGCTTACACGAGGGGACATACCATGTAGTTTCCAGCATCCAATTTATCAAAATCGACGTTGTCGAGCCATGGGTGGTCGAGAACGGATCCCTTAATACCCAGACGATCCTCCGCCGTCGTGGTTAAAAGTCCTGCGACAATGGATTTGAGGGATGCGCTCACGCGGAGGCCCTTGGGCCACTTGTACTTCCCCGAGGAGACCCTCTTATATATTTTGTTTTCGTCCGTACCGAAGAATGGCTGGAAGTGATATAAGAAAGGCCTCATGGGGCAGGAATCACTGGTACTGACCGTTCTCTTCGTGAGCATTTCGTACAACGTCACACCTGCCGCCCACCAGTCGACACTGAATCCTGTCATGTGTTGGTAACATAAGGTCTCAGGAGCCATGTAAAGCGGTGTCCCGATCATTAGCCAATCTGTGATTGGTCCGTTGTCGATCTTATCTAAACGGGCGTATCCAAAGTCTGCGATGGCCAAGTACCCATCCGGTCTAACGAGGATATTCGCTGGTTTGAGATCTCGATGGATCATCCCCTCGCCATGGAGGAAATAAAGCCCAGACACGATATTGGCGAAGTAGAACCGGGCAGTGGCAGCATCAAAAGGGCCGCGCGTTTGGATGACGTCGTAGAAACACCCGCTCGGTATAAACTCGAGCATAAGGTAAAGGTTCAATTCATCTTTGAAGGCGCCTATGACACCATTCACCCAGGGACTCCAGGGCAATGCCGACAGGTGCATCCTCTCTGCATGGGTATCCGCAGGGTATTTCTGGTTGAAAGGTTATAATTGCAGATATGATGTAGCGGTATACATACCTGATGTGTGATTTTCGTCCTTTCTTTAGAAAGAACCTTAACTGCAAACAATGATCCTGGCCGTGCCAGTTTCCCTAGATTGGGTTGGTCACGCACTCGTACGAGCAGCACATGACCATAAGCTCCATCGCCTACATCAAGTGAGTCAAGTTTAGCTCCCGATTCTGAAATAGCCATGTCATACCTAATGTGCGAATACATTCAAAACCGTCCAAGGGAAGTGCGGGCGGGCGAGGGTCTACTACATCGGGTGGTAAGATGCCACCAGTAGTATAACCAGGTAACCCGTGGACGGTGATGCATGGCTATAAACAAACAGTCAGTGAAGACGCTATGAATCAGAAGAACACCAGGGAGCACATACCGGTTTAGGATCATAATGCGAAGCACGTCGAGTCTTGGATGCTTTGAGAACATGCTTGCGAGCATGGATATCTTTGGATGGGGCGGCATTTGCTTTTGGGGATCGAGAGGGATGTCTTGTAGCCCGCGAACTTTCAGACGGCTTGGTTGATGAGGGAGTTGGATATCGCATTCTGATTCTGATGTTAATAGATATTTCGTGAAGCTTGCGAGCGACAAGATCGTTGAACTGGGATGAAACACTCAAGGTTGCAAAACCCAGACTTCAGACATGGCCAATAAATATTGTAATGGGGGCAACGGTAATTCCACACCATGGTCTATTGTTCCACAAAAAGGTGTGGTAGCAGGTCAAAGCTTCGAATTTCGAAAGCGGAGTGTTTAACCCAGCGCGCTTGTTTGGCGCTTGTTGTGTGTGATGTGGACCTGTGGTCAGTCCTCTACCAACACGTGCGCACTAGCTTGTGGTATGCAACACGTTTTATCAATTATCGGTCGCAAAGCACACCTAAATCTGCCCAATATCTGCAATGACTCCAACGTTGATTACTGAAACAAAACCTAAGGATTGGACATATATCTCCGAGGGAGGGGCGACTATCGTATTCTCGTATCGAGGACCTCACAATGTCCAATTCTCTGATCACATCCTACGTCTGCGTAAAGTCGCTCACGGGTCATCAGACAACACGCTGCTCGATAACAACAGTGAACAGCCAGATGATCCCATGATCGCCTTTCAAGAGAACATCATATCAAAACTCGTTCCTTCTGAGTTTCTGCCGAGTCTTGTGATGGTGGTGCTCGACAAGAATTGGCTTAGGTCGCTTGTTATCCTACGCGACAGCGACCGTCCAGCAGAGAGAAGGCAGACGGATCAGATTGATGTTCGCAGGACCAAGGGTGTATTAGCTACGGATCTCATTGGGGGTATGCCCATCGCGATGGAAATCAAGGTGGTCGCCAGTTTATTGAGAGAGTATCTGGGTCTGACTAATTATTTAGCCGAAATGGGGATTTTTACCTACAGAATACCATCTCTCGCCTGAGACTGTCGCTCTGAAGACAGGAACGTGCAGATTCTGTATGCACACGAGCTTCAGAATGGAACAAGGGGCCGTCGGTACGACCTACTGCCCCTTGGACCTTTTCTCTTCCGATGATACGCGTGTCAGGAAAGCCTTAGGTGCTTTGTGGGCTGGGTGGTATGAGAGCAACGGGTCTCTCAATAACCTACGGTTATTCGTCCAGGGTAGAATGATAAAACCAGATGATGTACGTCTTGAGTGCATCACGTTCTCAGATTTCTGATACATTTGGATAGGACCACTCGGTACAATTGTTGGCAGACTTCTTCACGGCGGACGGATCGACTGATGTCCAGAACCTTCGGCAATCGTTCACATCCGTTCTTGCGCAGGCACTTCTTGACAGTCCCGTTCTTTCCCTCCTATCAACTTTACAACGAACACTGGATGTACTTGATGTAGAGGGCTTATCTAAGTTATACACACAAACATTACCAGATCTCCCATATAACGGTCTCGGGTCTTCGGTTCCCGATCCTTCCATGGATGAGTGGAAGGACTTCGTCAAAATATACCACTCTGATTATCATTCCTGGAATCACACAGTTCCAAGTCCTCGACACCTCCGGCATTATCTCATTGCATACCTTCTTTCAGCGACGTTTAAGGATTGCTCCATTATCATCTCGCCCAAATCTACGCAGGTAGGCTCGTTTGATGTCACCATCATCGACATGGATATCAAGAGCATGAATCGCTTGGGGACGTGGGAAAGGTTAGACAGGAAAATCGTGGAGCATTACAAGAGTACGGGCAGCCAGCGGCGTTGCATCGACAGTCAACGCGTTACTTAATTAGGATGTACACGTATGTGTTGCTGCTCTCTCGCATCGAATGTTGCTCACAGATATATTTGAAGGACTGTAACCGAAGTGGCGTTATCAGACTGATTTCTGAATACCTCGATCTCTTGGATGAGTGATTTGTGTTTGGCATTTTTCTTTTCGTGACTGTAACTGATATACAGGATGTATTCAAAGACCATACTGGCCGTGATGTATATTGACTTAAGTCCAGCTCGTGCATGTCCATCAAGGGCTATCAGGCTCAGGCTCGACCAACAATCTGCTAGTTTTTTCCAGTACGACTAAAGGTAAATGTTATACTATAGAGACTGCTGACAAGTCTTCTGCAGAGCTTGTTGGAGTCGTCGGAGAGCCATTATGATCACCCTGGTGTGATTGGCCCGAACCTGCTGATTACAAGAACGAAGGCAGAATCAAGGAATGTCTACTCCTGTGATTTGGCCTGAACTTGCGCATCTCAAGAACGAAGACAGTGTCAAGGAGTCGTACCTGTTGTATCTTTTGTTTGCTAATGATGTTGTATACAGGAAAAATCATACGATCGCGATCTTAGTTAAATGTAATACTGTCTGAACGATACAGATTAGGGCAGACTTATAACTCGCCCATGTTCCGTGGGCGAGTTGCTGCGCCTTCCATCCCATGTACAGGCTCTACATCAGGTTCCTGTAACAGCACCTACCCCGACTAATACAGCTATTGATGGACCCGTACACCTTTTCCAATAACTATAACAGCACCCGCTAATGGGCCCCAGACTGTTGGATTGCCTGAACTGGAGGTATGGCAATTATCACAACTTCCTTTGGTATCAAGATAGCACCAGAATAACCTCAAGGTGTGCAGCTCCGAGGACTATGCTGGTCTTTTGGGGAAATGATCTTTGATGTTGAGTGCTACTTAAGTTTCTCCCTGTTACATTTCCTGTTCCATTTCATGCTGATGCTGAACACCAAAGGCACACGAGCCATGAAACAGTAGCTGGTCAACTAACTTTGACCTATCATCATGCTTCGTGGATAATCAATGCAAAATTGAGTGTCCCCTATGATGAAGATTAGTGACTCTAGATTAGGAAGGAAGTGAAATGACTAGTGCTGAGGTGTATGTTGATCCCTGATTTGGTGCTGAGTTGATTCTCACCTTTGCCTTTCTTTTCAACAAGTAACCTCACCTTCCAGCCACACTAGCCACTGGTATGATTCACAGGATATATATACTCAAGCATTGCTCTGCTGGATGCATCAATCCACTAGTCTGGGTTCAACCATTGGGGTGCTGACTTAAGAATGTGACCATCTGTGATGTATTACACACCTAGCTTGGACAGATTGGCTGATGACATCCTCATACAGATACTTCAGGTATCATCTGTGTAAGAAATATTGACACTGTGATGCATATGTCTTTTATATTGTCATTTACATGTGAACCCACATACATCCCACCTTTCCCAGACCTCCAAATGTTTCTATTCTCTGTCCAAGGTTTACTGTGTCTGGTATGCAGTGTTCTGTGCCAAAGTATTGGCATACTGCCTTCCTCCCCCTGGTCCTTCATGCTCTCTCAGTGCTCTGTCTTCTGCCAATCTAGAGTATTGGACATTATTAGCTCTTGCTCTCGAGAGACACTGGTCACAATCCAAGGCCAATGTCATTGTTTCGAGTGGAGAACAAGAGATTGTCGACCAGATCATGCTTGTCCCTGGAGGAATGCAGGTCTTGACAGTCCATGGACATAAAGTAGTGTGGTGGCTTATCTCTGGCAAACCAGGCTCACATGAGCTTCACAACATTGGAGCATGGTCATTGCCAAGTGATGATATATGCATAGTTGTGAAGAACATGGAACACCAGGGAATTATTGCCATCAGCTCTAGAGACAAGTGAGTCTCTCAGCCTCTTGACACCATGTGAAGTATTGCTGACAAGGGATAGTCCAAATTGACATACTACAGTATTCTTGCTCTCCTTAAAGCCTGCTCTTAACAAACTTTGTGACTACTCACTTGTCCCTGGCACTATTGCAGGGATTTTATGGCACCTGATTTTCTTGGATACCACATCACAGCAGGATGAGGTAGCCTTAAGGTCCTAGATTGGTATGCTAAGACAGAGGGCACTGCCCTTCTTCCACATATACCTGAACTGGTGAGTCTTGTAAGTGAAACCTTTGATGATAGACTAATATGATTTCTTTCAGTTCAGTGCCTTCCTAGGCTTGGTCCATTTCTTAGACCACATACTTGTAACATGGAAGGTATGCATTAGTATGTTCCTGGTGCCCAACATACCAGCCAAGGGATGAACTGTGGTGGTGCATACCAAAGTATTCATGTTTTATGAGCAAGTCAGCTCGCCTATCACCTTTACAGCTTGTGTCTCTTGAGGTTGGTCTGATGCAGATGCCATGTATGCAACATCACAGGAAGCACATTCTCTTACACTCACTACCAGAGGCAAATTGGGTGGGATTTCTTTGTCAATGCTTATTCCACTAGGTGACGATGAGGGGGGAAATTATCCATCCAGTTTCCTGTACTGGCTTCTCTGGCTCTCTATGGTCGTTCTGAATATAATACAAGATTTAAGGAGGTGCATGCAGATATGCCTGGGATCATCTGGGCATGGGTTGTTTGTGTATGAGGGGAAGGTATGACTTTGTGCACCAAGTCTGTTGTTCATGCCCCCATGTGAAATGCAGTTTGGTCCTAAGTTTGAGATGGAAAGGGTTATATATGAAATTGAAACTGTTGGTGTTGGTGGTGGAGACAAGATCAACTTTGACAAGGGGATGGGACAGCTGGTTGTTGTGAAGGAAAGTGGAGGCTTTGATGTGATACAGCTATTGTGATTGACCATGCTAAACTGAAGTGTCAATTGTACTTTCTCTCTCTTGTAAAAATCCATATTTGATTTAATGCACCAGAATTTACCTTAAATAATAGGGAGTTTTTGCTAAGTGATTTATTGCAAAATTCATCAACTTATGTGCTATTAATTTCACACTTGAGTGAAATTGTGGCAGAATATTTTGATTCTAGGATATCTGAGACTCCAAGTTCAACATCTGTGCCTGGTGTGACTCAGTGTATGGTACAGCCACTACAACTACAAATAAACAGGCAAACAAACAAACCTGCCTGCCAAGATACAAAGAACCAGAGGTGCATTATCAGGGTGGTGAGAAGCAGTTTGCATGAAATATCTTCCTCAAGTACTGATGAAGGTACAACAATTCTGATGGTCAGTCAGAACCATGTTGGGTCTTGCAGGACCTAGCTGGTATTTGACCCTAAAGGGTTTCTGGACTAGGCTAGAGGCTCAGAGGAGAGGAAATATCATAAAAAATTGCTGAGTACTCTGACTCATACTGGAAACTGGTGAAAAGATTGATTGCTTATGTAAGCTACAAAAGTGCTAACATAAGGTAAGGTAAAAACAGTCTCTACCAACCTAGCCAGAAATGAATTTCTACATCGAGTCCTGATGCAAGCATAATAAAGTATCAGTGCTGAGCACTGAGTAGGCAACCATATAGTGGTGCAGCTAAGCTTGTCCAAATATAGTAATATCCTAGCAAGCTTACATAATACATGATTTTATTTCAACATTGAATTAACTTACACTGGTGACTGGCACTTATAGATGAGGTTAGGGCAGTCTGGAAGCTTTAGCTTAATGCTTGGATGTCCCACATATATTGTGAGCTTAATATATTATTTATCTGAACATTAAACTAATATATAATATGTATATGATGCATGGGAGTGACGACTAATATACTAGCACAGATGGGGTTGGACAGTTGGATATCCTAGGATCAAGGTGTCCTCAATTGTGAGAGCTCAGGAAGATTAAAATATTTTAATCTTAGAATATCTGGGACATCTGAGACATCCAGCCCATGGCTGACTTAGCATCATGTGTAGTTCCCATGTACCTGATGTGACAGTTATGTGTAAATGATAGATAAAATAGGTAAGCATGCTTGTGTGCTCACTGTTGCATATAGTGAGCTCAATTATTTTACTATTTTCACACTTTTTGTAATTCTTTCACTGTACTATGTCATATGTTATTAAATATCATGCCCTTGCTCAGAGAACACTCATTCCCTTCACCCTAACTCACTGACATGGTAGAATACTGCCAGCAACCTGGATCTATCTGTTAAATATAGATCTCCAATGATTATACTGAGTGGCAGAAATATGCTGGCTCTCTTACATAAGCAGTGTAGCACTTGAGCTCATGCTAGGCTTGTATTCTGCTATTTTTTAATGTATGTTAAACATTTGTCACACACAAATTACTTCCCAATGTTATCTGACATTTACCTACTTACTCCAATGTTTATCCGCTAACCCAATGCTAACCTGATGCTAACCTAATGTAATCCGATGTTTAGGCCACATTGGATCTAGTATTTTCCCATGCATTTGCCCTCCCTATGTCCTGTCCTGTTATATCTATCTCTGCTAGATGCATAGTTATTTGTTTTCACATTGCTAACATTATAGATCATGTGATTACATGTCTGCAGTACCACATGTCTTATTACATAGGATGTCAGATCTGAAAATTATTGCTACTACTTTCGCCTATAGCACTCTGAAATTCTATATAGACACTATATTTTGCATACCTCCTATTTACTTTATCTTACCTTTCTACCTCTGAGTAGTAGGAGGTCATCTGATATTAGTAGTTCTTGGCTGAATTCTGCAATATCATCTTTTCTTTATCCAAAACACTTTAAAACATCTAATAGTAATCCGACATTCACTACATTTCCAATGCTAACCCCACATGACCCAAGGTAACCCACTAACCCGAGAACATCAGACCCAATGTTTTGATATCAGACTTGTAATTATACCATTAGACTTTGTTTCCCATGCTTGGACTATCTTCCTTTTCATATAACTAATGATTCTAATTCCAAATAGCTAACCCCTTGGGTCAAACACACTTGTCCCACTGTGAAAATGTTCAAGAAATGGTCCAACATTACCTTCTGTTATGTCCACATTATGCACAAGAACGACATATCCTAACCAACACCCCCAAACGACAAGCATCATCCATCACCTTCCTCCTATCAAATGCCAAAGCCACAGATGCACTCATCTGATATGTAAATAGCACAGGAAGACTGAAAGCAACATTTGGTGAAGTCCCCCCTCCTGCTCACTAAAGAACACAGATAACGATCATTACATTTGCAGAACTAAAAACATGTCACCCGCATAAGCAGCCAAGGTATAACCTTCCATCATACTTGCCAAAGCAGGGCAACAGGAGCCGCTAGATGGCCCAAGTGGAGTTCAGTCGGAAGAAGAAGTCAAAGGTAGATAGACCCAGAGAAACTTCATTAAAGAGAAACACAGTACAGAACAGGACCCTTCAGCAGCACATTGCACTAGATCCATCTCACCACTTACTTTTTTCCTCCACTCTCCATTCACTTCCTCCATGCGACGAATGCCCTGGCGTTCTAGGTACATGTCTATCCATATCACACAAAAGGCCACACCTCAAAATGACAAGTATCAACATGGCCCACAGAGTAGCAGACTCATGCATCTAAAATGATGGCAGGAATGGTGGACCATTGGAGGTCACTCCTCCTTTGGGGCATTTGCAGAGTAGGAGATGCGGTGGAGGACACAGGTGTCCCCCTTCCTAGTTAGAAATATCCTACATAGGGTACTTTACCCTAATGGGACAAAAATTGGATTTTTTTTTAAAAAAAAAAAAACATACTTGTCTTGCAAGTATGGCAGACTAGGCTGTGCAAGACCACAACTTATATCTTGCTAGACACTCACTTCATGTAGTGTCCAGCAATTATTGTATACTTACAGCATGTTTGTACAATGAGTCCAATTAGCTTAAGTTTTCTGTTCATAGTTTTGGTAGATGCATGCAGCCAAACAAGAGAGTCACAGTTTTATGACAAGGCTCTCTAACATTATTCCAATTTTTGCTAGAGGTACACAAAGAGATGACTTGAGCAGCCAGACATACAGCAAGAATAAAAACAAGTGGGTGCCCACTTATTTGCAACTTCCAGCAAAGACCAAAGATAGGCAGAGGCCCACTCACATGTATCATCAACCAGCATCAGATTCAGAATAGGCAGACGCCTGCTTATTTGTGAGCATCAGCAAAGATCAGAGACATCATCGACATCAGAGTTGATTAGATGGACAGGAATCTGGTTGTTCAGTTAGTCAGCCAATGAGAGCAAGCTGACTAATCTGTTTGTGCATGTTTGTGTCTCAGCTTATATACACAATTGAAAAGAGTGGCTGCATCAAACACATCTCTTTCTGCAATTTATACCTTCCAAATAAGGAAATTTTCATACAACCATCATAGTAGGTTTTAGATCCAACCAAAAGAAAATAAGAGCTCAATCTCTTATTTTCTTGCTTTCTGCAGGCAAGCACCAGCACCAATCAGAATGCAAGAAATTCCATTTCATTCATAGACATAAAGGCTGCTGCAGCAGTCATGGTGAGTGCAGACAGAGCAAGTGTCAAACAAATGGACATCTGCTAATCTATGAATTTCAGTTTAACAGTGCTAACACCAGCACAAGGGGTAAGGGCAAATTCCTTTAAGGATGCCTGCAAAGGTGATCTGATAAATAGGGCTAAAGCTGAACTCATCATCTGCAGCAGAAATAAAAACAAGTGGACACTCACTTATTTTCATTCTTTTGTTTCTTTTAATCCACTCACACATCTTTCAGTTTTACAAACTCATCTTTAACAATTTCAATTTGAACCTCTGACCTCCAGAAATAAGTCATACAGGGTCTGATACAGATGCTCCTTCAAATCACACTTGACTGGAAGGATAAAACCATCCTCAAAGGAAAAATGCAACTGATCAAGCAAGCAGCTTCATTATTCTTGATAAAGCTCCATATGAGAGACCTGGTTGTGACAGAGGCTGGCTAGAAAATTTGTTCTATTGCACAAAGTGGCTGGTACACCTCATTAACCAAGGCAAGTAGAAATAAGCTGGCGCCTGCTTATTTGTTCTGACAAAGCACCAAACACATTTCAGATATGATTGATGAGTCAGAAAATTGCACCCTCCTGGAGCACACATTGGCCAGCAATGATCCTCTGATGAACTTGTCAGACAATGAAGATGACTAGCTTGCTCAGATACTAACCATCCTCTGTTACATCCTGTCAGAAAAATGCAAATCATGCATACAAGAGCTGTCAAAGAGAGAGGGAGTAAGATCAAAGTCCTCAAAGATTCCACTGATATTGGCAGACAAAGCACTTTACATAATGCATTTTCATGAGATCCATTAGCACCATATAGAGTGCTTTGTCTGCTAATATTAGTGGAATCTTTGAGGACTTTGATCTCACTCCCTCTCTCTTTGGCAGCTCTTGTATGCATGATTTGCATTTTTCTGGCAGGATGTAATAGAGGATGGTTAGTATCTGAGCAAGCTAGTCATCTTCATTGTCTGACAAGTTCATCAGAGGATCATTGCTGGCCAATGTGTGCTCTAGGAGGGTGCAATTTTCTGACTCATCAATCATATCTGAAATGTGTTTGGTGCTTTGTCAGAACAAATAAGCAGGCGCCAGCTTATTTCTACTTGCCTTGGTTAATGAGGTGTACCAGCCACTTTGTGCAATAGAACAAATTTTCTAGCCAGCCTCTGTCACAACCAGGTCTCTCATATGGAGCTTTATCAAGAATAATGAAGCTGCTTGCTTGATCAATTGCATTTTTCCTTTGAGGATGTGAAAGGATACTATATCCTTTGCACTCTGACCAAACTTCAAACTAATGCAAATGCAGTCCATGTGTTTCAATGATGTAAAGAGCTTTACTCTTTGTATCTGAGACATGTGGATACATTCCTTCATTTATATTTACTCTTATATTTTAGAGACACCTTATCTTATATCACATGATGGTGTTACCTCATGTAGAACATGAGTCTTCTTATCACACTCATTCTTGTTTCAAGTCCCTTTCATCGAATTACCCTTTGTTTTGCTGCACATTGTACCATCTATTGAGCCAATTGGCTACCCCTTTCATGCTCGTATATACATATATATTTCAAATATTCATGTACTCCTTATGCAATCTAGAGTTCTCACCAATAATATTGCAAAGTCCAAGAACACCTTAGCTCAAATAATTCTATTGCACTATTGTCTCATTGCATTGTAACACTTGGAACCTTCCTTGGCTGCAATAAGTGTCTTTTCATATAGGTGTCATAGGCTATTGAAGGATATTGCTTCCATCTCATCCTCTTGTATTTTCATTGGCAAGTACATCTAGGCCAATATCACCTGATGGCTCTCATACTTGTACCCACTCCACACACTTTGGATTCCCATTCCATACTATTTGTCCATGTCCTTCTATGTCTACCTATCTTTATTGGTGCATGTTCATTTCTCTTCAGCTTGACTAATAAGATAGTGAGGCTTGTTACATGTAACTGCTGTAGAGACTTATGCCTCTCATTGTGCAATATCACAGTTTTCACCAAGGAGTGCATAGCACAAGCTTGTAGCATCACTCTGTATGCTACATGCAGCTATTCCTATATGAGGCACAGCTTTCCTGCACATCACACAATGTGTTATAAAGATACAACAATGCTTGATACTATATGAAATATGTATCCAGCAATATAAGTTGTTGTAGTGGTCTTGCACAGCCTAGTCTGCTATACCTGCTAGACAAGTGTGTTCAACCTGAGGGGTTTGCTATTGGAATAAGTCTGTATTCAGTCAATCAATAAACTGTCAAAAGTCTGAGCATGAGAAATGGAATCTGAAGGTATAATTATAAGTCTGATGTCAAGGTGTCAGCTGATGTTTTCAGGTTTAGCAGGTTAGCAGTTTTTGGGTGCAGGTTTAGTGGGCTTGTATTAGGTCAGAAAAGGAACATTGGGTATAGTGAGTGGTATGTGGGTTATTGATAATGGCAGGTGTTTCAGATAGAAAGAGCAGTAATATCCACAAATGCCAACTAAGAACTACGAAATATTGGATTTGACCACAAAGCATCAGGAAACAGCTTCCTATCACTTGGATAATAAATGTGCTATGTGGAAACCAATATATATATAAGTACATAGAAATCTGGAATCCTATAGGTGAAAGTAGCAGCTGAAGAATTTTGGATCTGATGTACATGTAAATAAACATGAGGCGCTGTGGACTATGGGAAAACATGTAATAGCACTGGCTATGATGTGAGTAATGTGTGAAACAATCAACTACACACCTAGTGGGGCTAGCTGACAAGACGAGACACAGATAGCACAAGAGTGCAGAAAAAACATCGGGTCTGATGCAGCCAATGTGTCAGGTCTGGCAGATATGGGTCAGATTGCATTGGGAAATGAATATCATGTGATGGACATTCGACATGATGCGTTGTAGAGACTAATGTCTCTGTGTTCTTGCAGAGGCTATATATACAACCTGTCTCAAAGTACAGTTTGATGCACAACTTGTGCCAATCCCTTTTCAATCATTCTCTATACAAAGCAAAACTCTCCTGCCCCAAGCACTGCATTTTCACGCATGCTTTCTCATGCTCAAAGCACCCTATGTTGCACATCCATTCATTGTCCAAACTAACCTTACTGGTATGTGTTCATATCATTTTCTCCATATCAGACCATATTATATTTTAATGATTGCTCAATTCTCATGTCGTGGACCCTTATTACATACCTTACCTACTCACTTTGGCTCTGCTTCAGGGATGCATTTTTAGACATATATAAGCACCTGTAGTTCATAATTTACATCATTAAATCATATAGAAGCTCCCTACACCTCACTATCAGTGTAAAGTTCATCTGTCACATGCCATAGTTAGTAGCTATTAGCAATAAGAATATTCTTAATATCTATTACAAATCTCTTCTTGTAAACTCACCTCACACTTTTCCTGTGCTTTGCGCCACCCAAGTGCTACCTTCCCATGCATCAGCCACCCTAAGCACTTCATTCTCATGCTCGCACCTCACACACTTTCCCATGCTTCATGTCAGCCAACAAGCAGCACCCTCCACACCAATCTCTAGATCTCTGCTGCACTTGCTTCCCCTTTAGGGTCAAACACACTTGTCACTACAAGCATAGCAGCTTAGGCAAGCAGACCCAACACATAGTTAAGTATATCAACATCTGAATAGTTGTTTCTACAGCATAGAATCACTAAATATGAGCTCAATGCCTGCTCAAATGTTACAGTATGTGCGACTTCCCACACTTCACAATGTATATGCACATGCACCTTCCTGCACTTGAGTGCCCTATAGTGCCAGCCATCCAGACACATCTACACACTGTCCACCAAGCTCTCTAGTGCGTATATTTCCATTTCCCTTATTTGCATATTGTTCCACCTTTATTTTTATCATGGACCCTTACTTATAGATATCTTTACATACCTTACTTGGAAGTGCTTCAGCTCTGCATGACAGTGCTTAGGCACCATATATAAATGCCAGCAGTACATACTATTAGACACCTTTGGACTTGGAGGAACTTTTTACCACCTACTTACTCTCTAGAAAGTTGCAGTAGAAATATATTCTTTTACACCTCACACTCTCATCTCTTGTCTAGT
This sequence comes from Suillus hirtellus, assembly GCA_016695485.1. NCBI lineage: Eukaryota > Fungi > Basidiomycota > Agaricomycetes > Boletales > Suillaceae > Suillus > Suillus hirtellus. The sequence continues at coordinate 495,213 of MU172280.1, read as the reverse complement.
ATCTCATTATCACTTAAGCAAACTCACTCTTACTCTCTCTCAATTCTGCATACACATGTGCACTTTCCTGCACTTTGTGCAATATACATGCATGTTCCTGCACCTTACATGCACCTGTGCTTTCTCATGCTTCACATTGGCCAACCAGTAGCATCTTCAGTGCATACCTCTAGATCCTTGCTGCACTCACTTCCCCTTTAGGGTTGAATGCACTTGTCATCTCAAGTATAGCAGACTAGGCAACATGTGACTTTACAACATTTATAGATACAGTCAGGAGCCTTATTCATGCCTCACTGTATTGTTGTTTCTACAGTGGTCCACCATGACTGCTGCAGCATGTGCATCTTGCACATCCTTACATTCATTCTCAACATTCATGTTATGGATGACCTTGCACAAATCTGCATTGAAATTTTCTTGTGTGAATGCCTCAGCCCATGTGTCCTCATTCTTCTTGAGCTCTGACAAACAGCATCATGGTTTAAATAATAACAACATAGCTTGATAGTACATCTCATAGTCCTCTGTCAACCCATCTGGTCATGGAATGGTGGCACCTAACAAAACTAGCACTACTTTTTCCTTGCACAGTCAGGTGTGGTGTGCCTCAAATTGTCTGTGTCCTGAGAATTTTGCTTGAGGCATCTTTTCATGTTTGTGCTTTTTGTCAGTGATCTCCTCACCAAATAAATCATTATCAGATTCAGGGTCATTGGTTGACTGATCATTCATCTTCCCTTTCACTTTGATAGTACTTTCCATAAATTCCCAGAGGCAGAACTGGTCAAAATTCTCATTCAAAGGTCGCAATGTATAATCTTGAACATCACTTATAAATTCCAATGTCTTCAATGAGATACCAACAGTCACAGATTCCTCAATATACATTGATTCTTTGTCATCTTCATCTTCAGCATTGTTCAAATCACAGACTTTGCATTCAAACTCATCGATTGTATTGGTAAACTCAAACCATTTAAATGTCTGAAAGGTACAGTGATCAACCGCTCCTTTGGACGGTGAAATGAAAAAATGAGTGTAAAAAAATGAAATCTTTAATATACAACAATTGATCTGGTACATCTGACAGAGCAGGGTTTGATCTACTATATACCAAGTTTTTAAAACATCTGGGGCCCTGCTTAGTTGGCAGCACCTCACTTGGTTGAACGAGTCATTTTCT
>MU172280.1:453594-485075 GCA_016695485.1 Suillus hirtellus | reverse complement strand
AAGCATCCATCCACTGTCCACCAAGCCCTCTAGTGCATATATTTCCATTTCTCTTATTAGCATATCATTCCACCTTTATTTTTATCATGGACTCTCACTCATATATATCTTTACATACTTTACTCAGTAGTGCTTCAGCTCCACATGACAGCACTTAGGTGCGCTATATAAGCACCAGCAGTACATACTAGGAGGCAGACTCACTTTGGGACTCACTTATTCACTTCCTTTTCACCTCACCTTAGCTTACTTTACTTTACTTAACTTTGCACCCACTATCTACCTAGCTGAACATAGTTGAAATCTATTCCTTTACACTTTGCATCTCTCTTCACTTATCCTGCATTATATCATCACTTAAGCTCAGTCTCTTTACCATTTCCACATATGCATGTGTGCTTTCCCATGCTTCGCGCTAATACGTGTTCCCATGCCTTACATGCACCTGCACTTTCTTGTGCTTCACTTCAGTGCTTACCTCTAGATCTTTGCTGTACTCGCTTCCCCTTTAGGGTCACATGTGCTTCTTGTCTCAAGCATAGCAGACTAGGCAATGCACAACCTACAACATTTACAGATACAGCCAGGAGCCTCATTCATGCCTTGCACTACTGTAGTTTCTACACCAGTATTTTTGATATAGTTGTTCAAGCCTCAAGCAACCTACTTCCGCAAGTCGCAGCTGTTCTTTGAGCTTGGCTATGAACTCTACCTGGCTTGCTTCATTGTTCCCCACTGGCAGGAGGGGGGTCTGGTCCTGAAAGTTGTCATCAACATCTACATCACTAATTTGCGGGTGAGCTTTTGGAATGACTAGTCATCAATGGCATCAACAAACCTAACTCCATGATTAGTGAAATTTCCTTCCCTTCTATTAGTGTCACCTACTATCCTGATTCTAATGAAAGGCAGTAATTCAAGTTAGCAAGTGACGCTGTAATGTGAGTGATTTGGTTTACCATATGTTCAAATTAATGATATCTTCTTGCAACTTGAAGGTGTGATGCAAGGGTTCTGACATATTGGAAAATGTGTTCTCTAGTGTCAAACTGCAGCAAGAACATGTGTACCAAGCTTTTATCCTTTCTTTTTTCCAGCTCTCAAATACAAGTTCATGGCACCCCAAAATATTAAGATTTTTTGGTGCGATTAACGACTGGGCCAATTATCATTCTGGCCCCAGTTTCTGTGCTTGGCTGCTACCACACTGGTACTGACCACCACTAGCGCAAATTGCAAGTCACACACACTGGCGCTGGCTGCCAGCATGTTCAACTTTTTGCTGTGAATAAAAGCTAGATTACAATATGCAAAGTGCCATTTTTTCTTCCTCTGCAGCATTCATGTCCACTGAAGATGCCACTTCCAGTGTTCTGAGCAAACATGCTTCATCAGCCTTCCAAATGGCACCTCAAAAAAAAGTGTGAGCTGTCTCCAACATTGGCTACCGTTTTTGCAGACTCATCCTATCAATTAGCTCATCTGATCCATTGGTCTCCCACAGATGACACTTTGGTCGAACAGCATTTGCGCTGTGTAATTACCCTTCCCTGCTCACCAATGGTATCTTGAGACTAGAACAAATGGAAGACAAGAACATTGTGTCTTTGAGCAGCTCTTAGAATCTTACCCCGGTCTTCTGGAACAGTTGAAAAATGGGTCTGATGAGGACATTCTTCATGTTGGAGAACTAGTATATCATTCTCTTCATGGTCAGAGTCCTTGTTTATGATTTATAGATTGGCAAGGGAGCTGTTATGCTTGGTGTTGTTTAGACATCTAGACATTTACTAGGATCAAAGTTATAGCCAATGTTCAGATAAGAGAGTAGATTGCAGGCCCTGGTCTGCATAGGTCAAGTTAAGGATACAAAGCATAGAGAGTGAAGTATATATATGTAAGCTAAAGAGGAGTTTGAAATGAATAGTGAATAGGAAAAAGAGAAAGAGAAAGAGAATCATCCAATAGAATGTGATAGAATGTGATAGAATGGAATGATGAGTAAGCATATGTGACAATGTGAAGAGGTGAAAAGAGAAACTGTAACATTACCCCTGTTTTAAGGGTAGTAAGCCCAGATTACTACAGAAAGTTAAAGATGATGTGATTGTTTGTAAGAAGAAAGAATGTCTGAAGCATTACCCAATTATCCTTCTGTCAACCACTCGTTCTTGGAACTCAGGAAACCTTTCCATTTGACATGGTAAGATCGTCTAGATCTAGAACCGTGATGACCAATGATGGCTTCTACCTCGTATTCTTCTTCTCTGTCAATGATGTCTGGTGGTGGGTTAATAAAGTTAGGACCATGTACATCAGTTTCTTTATAGGGAGATAATAAGGCAGCGTGGAAGACAGGATGAATGCGCCATTGAGAAGGAAGTTTTAATTTATATGTGATGGGTGAAAGGACTTGGATGATGGTGAAGGGTCCTTCGTGTTTTGGAGCAAGCTTCCGATTAGGATATCCGAGATGAAGGTTCTTGGCTTCTAGCCAAACCTTATTGCCTACAGAGAATGGTACAAATTTAGACATGATTTGTTGACACATAGTGTTATGAGCAAGTTCATGAGCAGCTAGCGCTTCATCGCATGCTTTGTTTAGCATAATTAGATGCTGTTCAATATTAGGGATGTCGGATTTGGGATGTGAATCAGGAAGATATTTTGGATGGTAGCTCATCATAAGATAAAATGGTGATGTGCCTTGTGCTGAGTGATGGCAAGAGTTATGGACGAATTCAGCAAGTAGAAGCATGGCAGCCCAGCTGGTTTGGTCATTGGTGCAAAAGATCTGAAGGTAAACTTTGAGTTCTTGATTAACTTGTTCAGTTTCTCCGTCACTTTGGGGATGGAAAGCAGTGGAAAGGGAGTTCTTGTATCTGAGGAGTTTGCCAAGTTCGAGTTGGAATCTAGAGGCAAATTGGGGTCTGCAGTTTGATATAATTTTATTGTAAAGTCCATATCTAGAGAAAACTTTGGAAAAGAAAATGTTTGCAACTCCTTTGGAGTCTATAGTCTTGAGACAAGGGGTGAGAATTACCCCCTTTGAAAGTCTGTGGTCAACCACGACCATGACGGAGTCAAAGCCATCAGAAAGAGGAAGGTTGGTGATAAGATCTACTGAGCAATGAGCAAAAGGTCAATTAGATATGGAGTTAGAGGGGGATTTGAAGGGTGCATATTAACTTTGTTCTGTTGGCAAGTACTGCAGCCTTCGATGTAGTTCTTGACAAAGGTAGCTAGACCTGGCCACCAATAGTCTCAGGAGAGGAGTTCCTGGGTTTTGAAATGTCCAGGATGTCCTGCGGTAGAGGAGTCATGATGAAGGGAAGTGAGTTTGTGGTGAATATCGCCAGGGGGTACATAGGTAAGTCCTTTATAAAGTAATATCCCATTGCTCAATTTCTAATCAGAAAGAGCTGAACGTAGTGGAGGGGGAGTTTCGGGGTCTGTAAGCACTGTCTGTACAACTGGGTCAATAGCGGAAGAAATACATAATCTGTCCATAAGAGAAGTGTCAATGGTGTTAATAAATAATGAATCAGGGAGAAGTTGAATCGATGTATTGTCCTTTTCGTCACTATCAACTGGAAGGTGATCCATTCTATGGGATAGTAAGTCTGGGATTATTAAGTCTTTGCCTGGTGTGTGTTGAATGTGAAGTTCAAATTGGGAAAGGAAAGTCTGCCAGCATGCTTGGTGATGATTGAGATTGTGGACCTCTCTGAAATATTGAAGGTTTTGTGGTTAGTATGGACTGTTACAGGGAAAGGGGAACCAAGTAAGTAATGTTGCCACACTTTAAGGGCATGAACAATCACGAGGAGTTCTCTGTCATAGATTTGATAATTATGTTCAGTGAAATAAAAGGATTGAGAGAGGAAAGAGCATGGTAACCAATCTCCATTATCATTTTTCTGGAGGAGCACAGCTCCTGTTGCATATAGGGAAGTATCAGTTGGGATTGCAAATGGTGCAGCTTTATCTGGGATCTGTAAGATAGGTGCTGTCATGAAAATTTGCTTCAGCTTTTCAAAAGCTTCTTTGCGTTCTTTGGTCCATATAAAAGGTTCGTCTGTCTTTGTAAGATCAATCAAGGGTCTTGCTACTGTGGAATAGTCAGCAATAAATCATCTATAGAAGTTAGTGAATCCAAGGAATGATCAGACTTCCTTCACTTTCATGGGAGTCTTCCATTTAGATATTCCTTTTAGTTTAGCCAGATCCATAGTTACTGAGCCATGTCGAATAATCATACCAAGGTAGTCGATTTCTGTGATGTTGAACGTGCACTTTTCTGGTTTCAGATAAAGGCAGTGTTCATGGAGTCATTCTAGTACCCTATGAGTTCTTTTCTGGTGAGTTTCATAGTCATTTGAAAATATTAAGATATTGTCCATATAAATAATTACCCATCCTTCTTGAAGCATATCAGAGAAGATGTTGTTCATCATAGATTGGAAGGTAGCTGGGGAGTTGCACATGCCAAAGAACATTACTGTTGGTTTGAATAGGCCACACATGGTAGCAAAGGTGGCTTTCCATTGGTTGGATTTCTTTAGACATACATTATTGTATCCCCATCTGATGTCAAACTTGGTAAATATTTTGGCATCCTTGAGCTTATCTATAAGATCTGAAATTAGTGGCAATGGGAAGTTATTCTTAACTGTGTGATCATTGAGGTATCTGTAGTCCTGGCAGGGTCAGAGGGAACTGTCTTTCTTTCCTATGAAGAAGAAAGGTGATGATTGAGGGGATTTGGAGGGTATGATCATTCCTTTAGCGAGGTGTTTGTCGATAAAGTCATTCATGGCTTTCTCTTCCACCAAATTTAACAAGTAAATCTTACATTTGTGTGGGTCGAAAGAGTCTTTGAGTTCAATTTTATGATTGAATTTTCGTTCTGGGGGTAAAACACCATTAGCTACTTCTCCAAATATGTCCTGGTATTTTTGGGAGGACTCAGGGATGAGTTCTTCGAAAGTTTTCTTGACAGTTTTCGAGAATTCTTGCATGAGTAACTGCAAGGTGTTGTGTGCTTTCCATACTAGGGTGCTGTAAGTCAAATAATACTGGTGATCTGGGGGAATATGTTCGTCAGTAAGAGGGGATTTGGATACTTCCAGAATGAATGTTCCTATGACATGTTCACCTTTGATATAGGCAATAAGAATGTCATCGGAATCTATAACATCTGTTTCATCAGTGTTGCCTTCGGTGGGGAGTAGATCAGGGATGTCATGAGGAAAGGATTCTGGAATGGTCTCGCTAGCAGGATCCCATTCCTCATCTAAACTTTCCTGTGCATCATAAAAGATGTCTTCTTCTTTGACTTCTTGGAGAGTTGGTTTGATGCTTCATTCTCGAAGATGGACTTCTTCTTTTGTCCAATTAATATCTGGGTTTTCTTTCTTTAGCCAGCTCATTCCCAGAATTGTGTCTTCCCCTCCCAAGCAGGTAATAAGGAAGCACATTCACATGGGAATTCCTTGGACATGGAAGGAAAGATTACAGTACCATGTGATTTTTCCATTCTTGTTAAATGTGCCATCCATGTTTCATACAGGTATGGGCTTATCAAGTTCGCGACTCTTGATAGAGTTTCGACAAATGAATGTCCAATTGATAAAATCGCCTTCAGTGCCTGAGTCAATCAGCACAGCTGCCTTGATGATTTTTTTGACCTTAGAAGAGCAAATGGTAAGTGGAATATGCTGAAGGTACAACTATTCTGATGGTGAGTCTGAACAATGTTGGGTCTTGCAAAACCTAGCTGCTATTCGACCCTAAAGGGTTTCTGTACTAGGCCAAAGGCTCAGAGGAGAGGAAATATCATAAAAAACTGCTGAGCACTCAGACTCATACTGGTGACTGGTGAAAAGATTGATTGCTTATGTAAGCTACAAAAGTGCCAACATAAGGTAAGGTAAAAACAGTTCCTACCAACCCGGCCAGAAATGAATCCCTACAATGCATAGAATTATGATTGCCAATACTCTGTACTAAAAGTCCTACTCTGGGAGACTCTGACACTGGTGCAGGTTCCCATTCTAAAAATCCTTGTCCTTGGACTCCTCCTTCTTCTTACCCTTCTTTATCTGTCAGGCTTTGAATGCTTTCCATTTAAGGAATTCCTTGTACTCGTTATCTTCTTTATTGGAGCTAGATGGTTTAGTAGCAGTCTTCCTAGCAGAATTAGCCACCATGGGATGATTAGGACAGTCTTTAATGAGTCTCTTTTTGCCACATTTGAAGCAAAGGCCGTTCTTGCACCTGCAGTCACGTTCTTGGGGCGTGAGGTAAGTCTTCCTCATACTTTTCTCACCATCATCATCTTCTCCTGCCTCCATCCTATCCAAATCCATTGCATATGGGTCTTGACTCCTACCTTGAGTCAGATTAATGAAGGTTTTCCTCATCTCAATATTGAGGGCAGCACTAAGCTACTTGTCAATGGTTTTGGGGATGGTCTGGAATCCAAGTATAGTACTGGTTATTGCCTTCTTGAGACCGGTTCTGAAGAATAGGATCTTGGTTGGTTCTTCTTCTATGCTGGTATCAGCAAGGATAGTGCAGAATAGGGAGGCATAGGCGGCGACACTGCCTGTCTGTCTAAGGGATGTGATTCTTCTCATGGCAGTGTCGATGATGTTCTTTGGATAAAAGGTGGCTTTGAACTTTTTAGTAAAGTCTTCATAAGTACCAAATCCTGCTGCCATAGTGGCTTTCTTGAGTTCACCTTCAGCCCATTTAGCTGCTTCTCCTTTTGTCATTCTGCTTAGTATGAGTATGATCTTCTTCTTATCCTTATTGTATACTTCGCTGTTGAGGACAAAGTAAGCCTCCATCTGTAGCAACCATGCAGTGGCTTTGTGGGTGTCTCCATTGAAGATTTCTGGAAGAGAGCTGATTTCTTTAGGCATATCTTCTTTGTCATCTGATTCGTTAGAAGGGGTAGAGATGATTTCATAGTTCTGGGTGAAGAAATTATAATGCTTTTCTTCTGGTGCTTTCTGGTCATGGTATATTCTCCACTCAGGGAGGGTCCAAAGTTTCCCTGCTTGGTCTAGGCAGATGAAGGACTGCCTTTCATTATTCCAGGTAAATCCTAGAGGGCAGGGGTTCAAGAGAGATGTGGTTTTCTTGATTCATGCACCTGTTACAAGTAACAGTGCCTAAAGATGTAAACTTGACCTTTTGTTATGCTCAGCATTGTTTAGACATCTAGATGTTTACTAGGATCAAAGTTATAGCCAATGTTCAGATAAGAGAGTAAATTGCAGGCCCTGGTCTGCATAGGTCAAGTTAAGGATACAAAGTGTAGAGAGTGAAGTATATATATGTAAGTTAAAGAGGAGTTTGAAATGAATAGTGAATAGGAAAAAGAGAAAGAGAAAGAGAATCATACAATAGAATGTGATAGAATGGAATGATGAGTAAGCATATGTGACAATGTGAAGAGGTGAAAAGAGAAACTGTAACAGGAGCCACAGGTGTGCAAGGTGACAACATGAAAACATTGAAGTCTGCAGTTCTTGATTGGATTGCCCCACAAGGAGAAGTTATCCAGCCTCCTTTGCACAGAAACTCAAAGATTGACCATAGATTCAATCATGACCTTATCAGATTCCTACTTTGTCCCATTGGATTAGATTGGAATGACTCACAGTATGTTTTTACTTAGTGGCATACACAGTCCTGACAATTCATTTTGCCCTTTTTTGTAAATAGGACTAAAGAAAATCTACGAAGTGGCGAACCATGGGTCTGCAGAGATCAATGGCCTATTTTTGTGTATGCCCACTATACTTACGACTCTGAGGATCTGTGGAGCAGTCTCCTTAGAAGCCGTTTACTTGTATGCATATGCGATATCCCCTTATACAAGGTTCCTTCACTAAATTGTACACCACCAGGCTTATAAGCACATTTTCACGTCTCCAAGTTCTGTTGAGAAGGAGCCAAAAGCTACACAATCTGGCGATGCTCGCCTCCATGGCATGAACTTGGTCACCATTGCTTCCATTGCTTATATTGCAACTCAGGTTCATTGACTGTCATTCACTTGAACGCAAGCGATTTTGAGATGGACTGCAGATCCAATTCGCTTTGAGCTCTTCCTTGGTATTCTCAAGGACTGATATAACCACAGATTCAGAGACTTTTTACCATAGCCTTCTCAACCTCCTCGAAGACCCCAATGAATCTAAGGAAGTCAACAAATTATTAATGTGGTGGAATCGGTATGTTATCACCCTCAAATCATCTTGCAGATGCTCATATATTGCCATCCCTAGTCAGGTATTTCCCACTTTGTCTGCTGCCAAATGACATATCAGCACCAACAGTGCATTATCAAAGATTCATCAAAAATGTCTTGCTTTGAAACAAATTTCAAGTTTGAACGTATCAGATTCATTGTAGCTTTCATACAAGCATGTCTTTGTATAGTAAATACAAGTATAATTTAATACTGGCCTGTTTTTGGCTTTTTCAATATGTTAGCCAGCTGGAAGCTGGGATTGTCATGCAATGACCATACCTTGGTCAGAAGGGACCATGTCATCAATGATCAGCACCTTGGCACCTCTCAATAGCTGTCTGCAGTGCAGTGCAGTATCAGGGAGTCCTATCTGGGTACAGCACTCAGGGAGAGTTTATCAAGAACAGATTGATTGGTTTGCCTTACACATTATGACCACACTTCAGTGGCTAGGTGATGGCAGACACTGCCCTATTTTTATTATAGCAAGACGTAGCTGTCCTACAGCATTGTACTCAAGGTAGCTCCAATCTAATTCAGTCTGGCATTGAAAGACTCCAATGTCTGAAGAGAGCCTGTAGACAATTACATAGCCTATTAACTTTGCTTATGGTGACAAGATCTCATCAGGGTTGGCCAACATGGTAGTAGACTGTTTCACGTCACCTGAATTGTGTACTACTGGTACTAAGGGAGCTCTGGTGGAGGTTGCAACCACAAGCTTGGCTTGCACATTATTACAGGACGGTACTGTGTTGTAAATAGTTGGCACCCTCGGGCTGTTGGCGGTGTTGGTCCAATGCAGTCTGGCTATATAAAAATTTATCTAATGCTGGCATTTGTTCAGAAATTATGAATGAAGTAAAAATAATCAAAGGTTACATCCCATGACTAGAGCAGAGTAAAATTGTATCGCAATGTCATCAATCCTCATCCAGGCAACAGTGGTCACTCTCAAGCAGTTGGTGAGTGCTACAATATGTGTCACATGGCCATAAGCTGGCAAGTAATTGCAACTAGATTGTCAAAAAAGAAATTGTTGTGTATTTGGCAGATTCCATCAAGTAAGTCCAGGTATGCAAAGCTTTCTTATGTGGTGTACAATTTTGATATATATCATATGAATTTTAGATCAGATAAAGCTTTCTAAGAATTTATTGTTGTCGGGTCAGTTACCTGATGAATGCAGCCCCTTACTTGTAACACCCTTCATCAAAAGTTTGTGGTTCATATTTATTTTTATTATCTTGTATTTTTAAAAAACATGAACCTCCATCGGTGACACAAAACCAAAAAAATTATTGAAACCTCTTTTCATGATTTTTTCAACATTTTTCAAAAGTTATGTGTACTTCCAGTGTTAAGACTTTGCGTAAGATAAATCGATCTATATTTTAAACCCGCTCCACATATCCATTCCTCAAAAAATCCCGCACACAAGATCCATGATCTCTATATCTTGCGATCGAAAATTGTATATTGTGCTCTGTCATCATGAAGGAAGAATTGATTCTTCGACGACCCTGGACTCGACCTTTCTCTTCACAGTCACACTGCCGTCCTGCCATATTTTGACATCAAACGTCAGAGATATAAATAGACAAGATACGCGTTCACTGACCTCATTACCAAAGTATGCGGCCTGAGCCATATCGCAGAACAAACCAACTTCCACGACACCTGTGAGCATTTTGATTTTTGCTAAAATCTGCAGTAATTGCCATTAGTACAAGCCTGAGGCGGTGGCAAAATTTCTCGCACGGTGGAAGGGTCCTTCATGATCTCTCTGGAGAAAGGCGCATCGATGACGAAATTGCTATTGTCAGTTACCACAGGACCGGCTTTGGCCTTTGCCATGCGCAGGGTAGCGTTAGGGGAACCCAAAACATCGCGCAATTTACGCAAAACTTGGGCGTATGCGAACGGCACGACTTCGACTGGAACGCCAGGAGTGAACTGCGAATGATGATTACGATATTCCTCACTTGGAAAACCAGGCACGCACGTTTGTCCCGAGGTACTCCGCGTTCTTGCGATAGTCGGCTACCACGATAAATCTACAGTTCACTGATAAGGGAACTGAGACATCAAATATGACTATGGACGTACGTATTCGCAGCCTCCGCGAGTACCTTTTCCCGCAAGTGACAGGCTCCGCCACCTTTAATGCAGTTGAGGTCAAGGTCAACCCTGATGATGGTCAAGCTTGACGAATTTTCTGAGGAATTGAAAAAACTCACTCGTCAGCACCATCTATAGTGACGTCAATGGTAGGAAATTGATCGACGTCGCCTAGGTTGAGGTTCGACATGACGATGAGTTCCTTGGACTGGAATCCAGTCGGAATGAACACCCGATCCTTGTTAAGTTCGCGCCCCTGTGCGACGATTCGCTCCACAACATAGGGCACAGTAGATCCTGAAAAGCGGTAAACAAGAGCCTATCCCAGCTGTAGTACATGCAAACCAGATCCTATTCCGATAACCTTGCGGCAAAGAATGATAAGTTCCAAAAGACAAATGAGAATGAAGACAGGACTCACCTTGTGTTCGGGGAGGATGTGTTTGTCCACAGCAGTATATGCCGCTAATCGTTTGGACTGCTCAATGGCACTGAGCGTGGTGGTAGCTTTCATGGTGGTCAGCGTTCTAGTCGTCTTCCACGAGCAAGATACACACCGATGGGAGCAGCCAATACCGGCATGGTGACGAGGCGAGGGACGGGAGTTATTCTGGACCCATCAAAGTCAGCTCGGTTTTCAATCGATAAGCTTCAAGGGGGTTCCTGGAAGCGATTCGGTGCGGCAACATGATGCGAAACATCAAACTAGTCCCAAATCGTCCACTCAAAACCGTCTTGGCTCCAAGTTGAACAACTTCCCGAGAAGTCGGAAACTGCGGGTCTAGTGGGTACACAGCAAAGTAGATCACTTACGGAGTCTGTGCGGACGCCAAGTGCGTTTTTGCTGAAGAGAATGGGCGATGGTGGTCGATAAATATTCGAAATGATGGAGCGCGCGAGGGGTAGCATAGGTACTTATGAGGATTGCATAGATATAAGGACATGCGTGTGCTCGACGAGTCTATTCTCGGTCAGACCGTAACGCTTGTGTTACTCACGCGCCCATCACCAACTTCACTGCTTTCAGTGCGTTTCACGGCAACGCTGAGAACAATTCTGTCTTCTTCTCATTGATTACCATTGGCGTGTTCCACAGCTCGTTTCTGGGAAGTATTTCGCACATACTGGTAGCCTGGATTGTGGAGTTGCGTGGAAAGTCGTGAGCTCTGCCGTCACAGACTCGGAAGCGGTCGCTCAAACATGAGAGCCATTAAAGGTGCGTTCTTGTATTCAACCTCCTTTGAGGTAATTCACAATGCGCAGGGGTGCTTTTAACTTGGTTTGCAGTCGTTTCTCGTCTTTCAAAGGAACCTTGAACCGATCGTTGGCACTTACGCTTGCAGTGACTCCGCTGTTAAGCAAATACTACTCACGATGAACGAGAAGGATCCTTTCGTTATTGAGGATTTAGATGATTACCATCTGGTTATCAAGGCAGACGAGGAATATAGAGTGAGGAGGGAGCTCGAAGCTGAGGTACGAATGTTAATGTATCTGGAAATCTATCTGACAAGAAATTGTTGCAGTTGGAGAAGAACACATACAGTCTAGAAACAAACTAGTTTTTCACCCTCATTCTACAGCATAAGTACTTGCCCTGCTGTGGCCTTAGGTCTGTCTGTGAGGCTGCCCATAATCTATCAGATCGGGCTCGACGTTACGGTGGTGCCTTACCGGTTAAGATTTCCTCAAATGAAATACTCAAGGTGCGTCGTTTTTGTACTGAAATGCATATCATGGGGACCTGCGTCAGGTAGACGAAAGGAATTATATAACGGGCCTTATCTGTGTTCCGAGAAATCTACCCAATACCCATCTTCCCCAGGGAGTTTCATTCAGTTGACATGTGAACAGTGGTCACAAACTTCTCCATCCATATGGTTCGCCCATACCAAATCACAAACAAAACTTATTCCTTCATCCAGGTGAAACACGAATGTATATGCACGTAACCAACTCTGGCAGCATCACCTTCTAACTGCTCGAACCTGGAAACGTGCGCTCTGCGACAAATCAACCATTCAGACACGATGAGGCGTGTCCGAGTGTGAAAGAATGCAGAAACCAGTGCAAAGAACTGGGCATTTTCTTACCCATATCTTGAATTAGCATCGCGTTACCAGGTATCCAAGGGCTGGCCATACGATTCCTAGGCCGCCGAAATCATGCAAGCGAGTTGCTTGCTCTCAGAGGCAATGTCATCCCCAAAACGCACTAATAGCACCGCCACCCTGTTGCAGTGGCAATTAGAGAGGAGTACACAATCAGAAGACTGAACCTAATGCGGACCAGAGTTCCCTACGTCCCGAGTAAAAAGCGAATTGCGATATCACTCAGGATGCTGTAAGGTGCCGTATAAGGAGTATCACATATAGACATGCAGGCCAGTTATCTACTTCCCATGATGTGGTATCAATGTATGCTGACATGCGCTGATCTCACATGTTCACATCGTCTATATGTTGATCACAGCCACTAGTGCCGGTGGTTCCTTGGCACGCGGAAACCAGCGACAACGACGGAGTCTGCTCTGCCTTGGTCTACACTATTACCATGATCATGTCAACGCGCACACTAACCCCATGCTATTCACCACAACGCCACCGCCACCTTAGGTATGTTCAAATGTAAAATCTTGTCATCGTTTGGGACCCGAGCACGCTGCACTGCTATAGACCAAACCCGGACCCGGGGTGTCCAACCCTAAGTTATGGAAGCAGCACCTGAAGTCTTCTAAACCTTCAAGTCAGCAGGCCTAGCCATTATTTAAATTTCGTTATGTAACGATGCTAATGAGTGAGCGGTGCATTTATGAACATGATTTGACTGCAAGTACGCCTTATAGAGGTTAAGTTAGGCACGAGTCTAGGTTTAGCGGCATTTTAGAATTGAGCATGCATCAACCAACCATTAGCTCGAGGCTAATGGTCATCGCCTGTTACTTCGGTTCTAACGATGAGCCGGTTGTCAATTCGCATCTGAGCCGATTTATTCCCAGATTAGGGGGGCGATGATCAATATCGCTATCAGACCACATCGATCACGTAACACGTTTCAATACTCATGCAGTACTAGTACTTAAGTATATCTCCCCTTCAAATCGGCTCGCATCGCGTCTCTTTCTTCCCTCAACTTGGTTGCAGATTGAAAGGAACACATCATGGACACTGTTCCGGACATCTTGAAAGTGTCCATTCTCGGACGAGAGTCCATCCACTGCGGCTTCCACTTGATCCCATACATTGCACGTACAGTGCTCACCACACTTCCTGCGTCTGTCTATGTCCTCGTAACAGACACGAATGTAGCCCAGTTCTACCTATCTGCCTTCGAAAAAGCTTTCAGTGCAGAGATCAACAAGGTGCATGTCCTTTCTATCCGCTCATTTCATGTATTTGTCTTGTATTCCAATCTGACTCCCATTTCAGCTTTCTTCCGCCAAACCGCGATTCCTCTCCCGTATCATCTTACCTGGAGAGACGACAAAGTCTCGTGAAGGAAAGGCCGATATCGAAGACTTTCTCCTTCTCGAGCGCTGCACTCGTGACACCGTCATCCTCGCTCTTGGTGGAGGTGTCATTGGTGATCTTGTTGGTTTTGTTGCTGCGACCTTGTGAGTGAACCATATATGCTTCCTTCCAAGCTATCGCGTTATCGCTATCCATCTTTCTGCACAATTCCCATCCATCCTCGACTTTTCATATCCTTCCTGTAATATGCTTGTCTCTGGCTAATACTAACCTTCTTGCAGCATGCGTGGTGTGCGATTTGTTCAGATCCCTACTACGCTTCTTGCAATGGTGGATTCTTCCGTGGGCGGAAAAACTGCCATCGACACCCCTGCTGGCAAGAACCTCATCGGCGCGTTCTGGCAGCCCGAATACATATTCATTGACGCTGCATTCCTCGAGACCCTTCCTGAACGCGAGTTTAGCAATGGTATGGCTGAGGTTGTCAAGGTCCGCTTGTTCCTAGTTTCCTACAAGTCCACTTTATGACGTGCCTCTAAAGACCGCAGCGATATGGGATGAAACCGAATTTAATTCCCTCGAAAATAACGCTCAATTAATCTACAATGCTATTCGCACGCCTTCCACAGGCTCTGCAGGTCGTCACATTAGCACGCGCTCTACCTCTCAATCTCTCCTCCTCTCCGTCATCCGAGGTAGTATCTACGTCAAATCCCACATCGTCACTATCGATGAACGCGAGACCGGACTCCGTAACCTTGTTAACTTCGGACACACCATTGGCCATGCCATTGAAGCCGTTCTAACTCCACACATGCTCCACGGAGAATGCGTCAGTATCGGTATGATGTTTGAGGCGGAAGTCGCTCGAGGAATGGGCGTATTGAAACAGGTGGCCGTCGGAAGACTCGTGAGGTGTCTGAGAGCGTATGGGTTGCCCGTAAGCTTGGCAGATCAGAGAGTAATCAGATGTCCTGGTGCTCGCGACCTTAGTGTCGACAGGCTTCTGGATATCATGCGCGTCGATAAGAAAAACTCCGGCCCTCAGAAAAAAGTGGTCATCCTCTCCCGCATTGGAGCCACATACGAGCAGAAAGCGACAGCCGTTGACGATGTAGTCATTGCCAAGGTCCTTTCGGAGGCTGTTACGGTCAAGGTTGATCTCAATGCTACTTCGCTGGGAACAAACCTTGTCAAGATGGCGACGCCGGGCAGCAAGAGTATATCCAACCGTGCTCTAGTGCTGGCTGCGCTTGCGCAGGGCACGTGCAGATTGAAGAACTTATTGCATTCGGATGATACACAAGTGATGATGGCGGCATTACAAGAGCTCCAGGTCTTACTGTTTCATCTTAATTCATTATTGTTGTTGCTAACTCGCTTTGTATAGGGCGCTTCCTTCACGTGGGAAGATGGGGGTGAAACGCTGGTGGTCACAGGGGGCGCAGGAGCCCTTCAAGTCCCCAGAGCAGGGCAGGAAATTTATCTAGGGAACGCAGGCACCGCTGCACGCTTCCTCACCACTGTCTGCACGCTCGTGTCTCCCTCCGCCGCTGCCAATGCCGGGACCACCACTGTCATCACAGGTAATGCTCGCATGAAACAGCGGCCCATTGGCCCTCTTGTAGATGCCCTGCGCGCCAACGGGTCTGAAATTACCTATAACGAATCCGAGGGCTGTCTGCCACTAAGCATCGCGCCCAAAGGACTCCAAGGCGGCGTGATCCGTCTCGCAGCAAGCGTGTCGAGCCAGTACGTCAGCAGTATCCTTCTCTGCGCGCCGTATGCAAGGGACGCGGTGACTCTCGAACTTGTGGGTGGCGCTGTTATCTCTCAGCCATACATCGACATGACAATCGCGATGATGCGCACATTTGGAGTGATTGTCACGCGCGACCCGGGAACCGACGTCTACCGAATTCCTCAGGGCACATACGTGAATCCCGCCCAATACGCGATTGAAAGTGACGCGAGTAGCGCAACGTACCCGCTTGCTATTGCTGCCATCACAGGGACAACGTGCACGCTCGAGAACATCGGAAGCGGAAGTCTACAGGGTGATGCTCGTTTTGCCGTAGACGTGCTTGCACGCATGGGGTGCGATGTGGTGCAGACCGCGAATGAGACGACCGTCACTGGTCCGAAGAGGGGCGAGCTGAAAGCGATCGGAGAGGTGGATATGGAGCCGATGACGGATGCGTTTTTGACAGCGTGTGCCCTTGCTGCTGTTGCGCAGGGCGGGGAGGGGAATACGACAAGGATCGTTGGGATTGCGAACCAGAGAGTGAAGGAATGTAATCGCATCAAGGCAATGATTGATCAATTGGGTAGGTTCTTCGATCGCGTCTAATCGCTGCTCACTCTCATGACTGACTGAACACTCACAGCCAAATTCGGCGTGCAGACCAAAGAACTGGATGACGGACTCGAGGTGTACGGTCGCCCATTCAACACCCTCACCCGTGGCGCAAGTATACACTGCTATGACGACCACCGTGTCGCGATGGCGTTCAGCGTCTTAAGTACCATCGTACCCGACACAATCATTGAGGAGAAACGTTGTGTCGAAAAGACATGGCCCAACTGGTGGGATGATTTGGAGAACAAGGTATGATTCACATCTTTCTTCGCTCTGCCTCAAGCTTGGTCCTAACATGTACACCCAGATAGGCATCAAAGTTGGGGGCATCGAGCTCCAGCATGCTGAGAGCTCCACCGCCGCTACTTCTGGAACACTCTCCCCTGCAGCCTCTGCTTCCGTGATCCTCGTTGGCATGCGCGGTTCAGGCAAGACACACGTCGGAACACTCGCGAGCGCTGCTCTCTCTCGCCCATTCATTGATGCAGACCATTTCTTCGAAGCCAAACACAACATTGGTGTACGCGAGTTCGTACATGCCAACGGGTGGCCTGCATTCCGTACCGCAGAGACAGAGAACTTGAAGCAGATCATACAGGAGGCTGGAACAGGACACGTGATCAGCATGGGCGGTGGGATTGTGGAGACGCCTGAAGCCAGGGATATTCTGAAAAACTACGGAAAGACGGGCCCAGTCGTGCATGTCCTGAGGGACATTGAGGAGATTGTAAGCTACCTTGGTGATGAAAACGCACGTCCTGCGTACGGCGAGCCGATTACCGAGGTATTCAAACGACGGGAACCATGGTTCATCGAATGCGCCAATTACGATTTCATCAACCATATAACCGTTGACGGTGGCGAGGCAACCAACGCAGAGATCTCTCGTTTCTTCAAGCACATCACAGGCCAGCCGAACCTCGCGGAGAATGTTGCTGCTGGGCAGCGTAGCTATTTCTTGTCGCTCACATATCCCGATGTGGTACCCGCTTTGCGCCACATGCCAGACCTCACAACGGGCGTTGATGCTGTAGAGTTGCGTGTAGATCTACTGCGCGCCCCTGACACACTAGGCTCCATCCCTTCGCAGGCTTACGTTTCCGCACAGGTCGCTTCACTACGCCGGGCGACAAGTCTCCCAATCATATTCACCGTGCGCACGATAAGCCAGGGCGGCGCGTTCCCGGACAACTCGGAGAAAGACGCGTTCGAGCTCCTTGGGCTTGCGTTGCGACTTGGAGTGGAATATGTTGATGTGGAGATCTCTGCATCTGAGAAGCTCATTACAGAACTCGCCGCTCGCAAGGGATTCTCCCAAATCATCGCATCGTGGCACGACTGGAGTGGAAAGATGAAGTGGAACGAAGATGTCGTGAGAAGCAAGTACACGCTTGCGAGCCGACTCGGAGACATTGTGAAGATCGTCGGAAAGGCGGACACTTTGCAGGACAACTTTGCGTTGCATGATTTCGTTGCGAGGGCTAACCTGCAGCGGGGCGCAAAACCGATCATTGCGATCAACATGGGCGTGGAGGGTCAGATGTCACGTATACTGAATGCGACTTTGAGCCCCGTGACGCACCCTCTTCTCCCCTCGAAGGCAGCACCTGGCCAGCTTTCCTTTGCGCAGATCCAGAAGGCGCTGAACCTGCTAGGACAGCTTCCTGCGAGACGTCACTTCTTGTTCGGAAATCCCATAGCTCATTCCATGTCCCCGACTCTTCACAACACTGGATTTGAGGTCCTGGGGCTTCCCCACACTTATGAGCTTTTCGAGACAGCTAATGTTGGTGAAGAAATCAAAGCCACTTTGGCTGCTCCTGACTTTGGAGGCGCCTCTGTTACTATTCCCTTCAAACTCGACGTCATACCCCTGCTTGACAAGCTTTCGCCAGCCGCTGAAGCTATCGGGGCTGTGAACACCATTATACCCGCCATCGAAGGAGGAAACCGCATCCTCCGCGGTGACAACACCGACTGGCTCGGCATTCGTGAATCCATTCGCTCTCGTGTGCCATCCATCGGCGCGCCTACTGCAGCCCTCGTTATCGGCGCAGGAGGGACTGCCAGAGCTGCCATTTTTGCGCTTCAGTCCTTGGGGGCTCAACGCATCTACCTGTTCAACCGAACTGCAAGCAAGGCGCAAGTGCTCGTCGAAGCGTTCCCTGACGCCCCCGTCAAGCTGATCGAGACGCTTGATGTCTGGCCTGCTGAGGGGCCTGCACCAACTGTCATCGTATCCACCGTCCCAGCAAGTGCAACAACTACCGACAGCACTAACCCAGGCGCCGTACTCCTTCCGTTAGCGTTGTTTGATGCGACCGTGAACGGCGTGGTCGTGGACATGGCATACAAACCCGCAGAGACACCTCTTCTCACGCTCGCGAAGAGTGCAGCTCCCAATTGGGCGAGGGTTATGGGGGTTGAGGTGCTTCTGGAACAGGGTTATGCGCAATTTGAAACTTGGACGGGACAGAGATGTCCGAAGCATGTCGTGTCGAAAACTGTGTTGGAGAAATATTTTGCAGCTGCCTAGGTGGATCTATGTCTGGATTTGGATGTTAAAAGGTTGTTGATTAGCTTGGTATCAATATATGTGTGCTGTACGATCTAGATGGCTATCAATATACTGTTTCAAAGTTCCGGATTCTCTAATCAATTTAGGGTAGAACACTCCTGCACCGTCCCTTCTACCTTTCCCTCCCGTTTCATTCTCTGTTGAGCCTCCGATACCATCAACTCCAAAACGACTGTCTTCTTTCTTTGTGTCCTGGCTAGAGGAGACTAGATTAACTCACTACATTTCTCCTCTATCAGTATGTTTTGTAGACACTCATAGTAACTCACTTCTTTTTGCCACGCTGCTTATTATCCTAGTCGTGCCCGTCGTACTCAATACCCGACCCGAGTTCCTTGCGCTTCTTGTCTGGTGTAAAGGTACAATGCGTAAATGAATAAATGACAAATAAGTTATACCTACCCCCAGTGCCTGGGCCGTCGTACCAAGCATATATTATGAAGTCGGTCTTCAGCTCCTCGCGCTTCTTGTCCTCTTCTAGGAGATCACGTTGAAAGTTCCTGTCAAGTTCCTGTCGCTCAACTGAGTGGTACATTGCCATCTGAGTGAATATGATACTGCTGATGATCGTGAATACTCACACGAACGTTTCGAGATAGCTCCAGGCATGGGAGACGCTGCAGCAAGAATAACGAAAGATGATATAAGTGCGCTCAGGAGTACAGAAAGCTGCATGTTTAGGGATCAGAGGAGGCGGCTATTCGTTCGGATGAGGATTTTTTATACATTCTCAGGCGTCCGCTCGATTTTAGCCCCTGCCACCGACGAAGATCGCACAACATGTGGAGCCGAGGCCCAGTCTCCGAGAAAACAGCCGTGATGAGTTGCATGGCAATTGCCCAGTGATTGATACAAATGAGTCCGCCGCCGCGGGAGCTTCAAGTTCATCGCCATTAGTACTAGGTAACGTTTGGTAGTGTGTGAGGAGCCGCCACGTCATAACCCATGGATGAAAATTCAAACATGTTTTCATGATTGCCAGCATCTTTTGCAGTCATCAAGTGGAGTTTGAGTCTTGCCAATTTGTTGCCAATCTACAATTTCCAAGTCCGAAAAATAAGCATGAGAAAGTGAACTCGTGATTTACTGATGACTGACTGGAAGGATACGTGATGGCCAAGGCCCAAAGGTTATATGCTCAAGCCTCCACACCTTGTCGGAGCGCTACTGGTGAACATGACATAGAGTTTGCCACAGGTCTCCGAGCAGGACACTTGGAATGGCAGCATGCTAGTGAGCGATGTTTGAGATTCTTCGGGGCACCACGTCAGCCATGCGCTTGAGAATAGATCCGTACATCATCTCGTTCTACGGCAAGCTCACATCGGGTGAGAATTTATCGAGACCACCATAGTTATGAAGGAAGTTAGCAAGCGATGGCGCACACCAATCGGCGATAACTATTGGGTTTAGTGGTTTCGGAAAACAGAATCATCAAGGAGTAAGTGTCTGGGAAGCGTTTCTGCTGCGTCATTATTGTCCTCTGGCCTAGATATGTAAGCTTCTCTGACATTCTGGATCAAATAAACCTACATCTCGCTCGTTTCATGAACTCTATGATAATGCGGCAGTTATTCTGAGCTTCTCGAGACAGCTGACGTTGGTGAAGAAATCAAAGCTACCTTGGTTGCTCCTGACTTCGGGGGCACCTCTGTTACCATTGCTTCCAAACTCGACGTCACACCCCTGCTTGGCAAGCTTTCGCCAGCCGCTGAAGCTATTGGGGCCGTGTGGGGGCTCAACGCATCTATCTGTTCAACCGAACTGCAAGCAAATCAGAAGTGCTCGTCGAAGCGCTCCCTGACGCTCCCGTCAAGCTGATCGAGATGTTTGATGTCTGACCTGCTGAGCAGCAGCCTGCACCAACTGTCATCGTACCCACCGTTTCAGCAAGTGCGACAACTACCGACAGCACTAACCCAGGCACCGTACTCCTTCCGTTAGCGTTGTTTGATGCGACCGTGAACGGCGTGGTCGTGGACATGGCATACAAACCCGCAGAGACACTTCTTCTCACGTTCGCGAAGGGTGCAGCTCCCAATTGGACAGGGGTTATGGGGGTTGAGGTGCTCCTGGAGCAGGGTTGCACGCAATTTGAAACTTGGATGGGACGCAAATGCCCGAAGCATGTCGTATCGAAGAGTGTTGGAGACATATTTCGCAGCTGCCTAAGTAAACTTGTGTCTGTATCTGGTTGTTAAAAGGTTGTTGATTAGCTTGGTATCAACACATGTATTAAAAGGCTGGTTTTAGTTTGAAGGGGAAAGTGAACGAAGATAAGTTAGATAAAAAATGAGTGCAAAGATAATAGAGACAAGTGAGAAAAGGCTTGAGACGGGGACTTTCTGTGAGAGTTTCGGTCGTACTTCGAGCGGGGATCTTGTGTTAGAATTCGCTGTAGATATCAACTGTACATGGGCTAGTTATAGTCGCAAACCGTAAGGGTCCTCGGGTATAGCTAGGCCGAATGATTGGGTGAAAACGGAGGCAGAGAGTAAGTGTCATTGAATCCTGACAGGATGTACTAGTGAGAGCGAGAAAGAAAGTACGAGAAACTGGATAAATGTCGTACGAAAGGGTTCGGTTTGGACGGAATAACGAGACTCGCATAGCAGTTTTGACAGTTTTCAGTACGGCGAAAGGAGAATGGGAAAAACAGTAACGAGAGGAAAGATTGAAAATCAATATCGACGAAGGGTGTCATGTAGGAAGAGACTAAAGACCGTGCTGGTTGTTGAGAATTAGTGAAGGTAAAAGGAAAAGGAATATGTCCGCGTGACTTGTTCGCATCAGCGAGTCACGTGGGCTGTTGCGAATGTTCTAACATTTCCTTTTTGAGGTGCCGGCCGTGCATAGAGGACGGGCAATCCTTACAGTATGTTGTACGATCTAGATGGCTATCGATTCAAAGTTCCGAATTCTCTACTACACAGGAGGGAGGAAATTTATCTTCGACCAATCCCGGGTAGAACAGTCCTGCACTAGTACTGTCCCTTCCCCCTTTCCCTCACGTTTCATTCTCTATCGAGCCTCTGATATCATCAACTCCAAAACGACTGACTTCTTCTTTGCTTTCTGGCTAGGGGAGATTATATAAGCTCACCACATTTCTCCTCTATCAGTATGTTTTGTAGACACTCACTTCTTTTTGCTACGCTGTTTATTATCCTAATCGTTCTCGCCATACTCAATACCCGACCCGAGTTCCTTGCGCTTCTTGTGCTCTTCTAGGAGATCACGTTGAAAGCTCCTGACAAGTTCCTGTCGCTCAACTGAGTGGCACATTGGCATCTGAGTGAATATGATGATCGTGGGTACTCACAAGAACGTTTCGAGATAGCTCCAGGCGTAGGTGACGCTGCAGCAAGAATGATGAAAGGTATCAGTGCGCTTAGGAGTACAGAAAGCTGCATATTTAGGGATAAGAGGAGCGACTACTCATTCGGATGAGGACTCTTTATACATTCTCGGGGGTCCGCTCGATTTTAGCTTCTTCCACCGACTAAGATCGCACACGTGTCCAAAACGTGGTGAACGGATCTCAGCCACGAGTTGTCGAGGTGTAGCACTGTCACGATACAGCATGCAATATCTGACATGGAGCCGAGACACAATGACAGATGAACAGATTCGAGAAGACAGCTTTGATGAGTTGCGTGGCAATTGCCCAGTAACTCATACAAATGAGTCCGCAGCAGAAGCTTCATCGTCATCAGTAGGTAATATTTTGTAATGTGTGAGGAGCCGCCACGTCGTGAACCCATGCATAGATGAAAATTCAAACATGTTGTCATGTCTCCCAGCGTACTTTGTAGCCACCAAGGGGAGTTTAGTTTTGCAAATCTACAATGGAAGAATGAATCATCATAACCGAAGGTTAGGTACTTAGTCACCCCACCTTGTCAGAGCGTTACTGGTGAACATGTCATATTTGCCGCAAGTCTCCGACCAGGACACTTGAAATGGCATCACGCTAATGAGCGATGCTGAAGGTTCTTCGGAGTACTACGTCAGCCGTACGGTTGAGAATAGCAAGATCTGCGTAAGTTACGTGATCGTCTCGTTCTACGGCAAGCTCACATGAGTCGAACGAACCTAGGAACAAAGAAAAGATCACTAGTAACCCTAGAACATCTTGCGTACTCACACTGTTAATGACTCTGCTGTGAACCCCATGCCAGGAACCATCATGGTACGCCTCGGATACTGAGAATTCGTGGCCGCCGACAGAATGTGCTAAGATGTAAGTTCGTTGCCAACAATGTTTAACAATGATTTTCGACTTACTTAGTACATCGGGTTATTTCTTTACGTAATTGTTACAAAATTTTATAGTCAAAATCGTTTATCATTTTATCCTCTGAATTATCCTACTGACTTGGTGCCATTTTAATGTTTGCATGTGGAATACATAAACCTCAGTGTTACACAACAACCCTTTGCGGGGAGACTCTATAATAATGCGACAGTTATTCTAACCAATAGCTGCTTTCCTCCAATAGTATTCTTGAACTAGTGCAGTGAGCAAGTAAGCAAGCACTACGATATTTCTCATTCCTCATGCACATGGCCTTGTGGTCTTGGGAGGTCAACCGAGTCTGGGTAGCGAGTGACCTCGATTTCAGCGAGGTGGATGGAGTTTTTGATAGACCAATCCCAGATTTTGTCAAAGTTCCTGCATCGATGACGGGTGTTGAAGTTAGGGTAAGGGGTCGTCTCTCCTTGAACCCAGTACCATGAGATCATCGTCGTGTCAGCACGGCACATAATATTCTGCCTTAACATTTCGATGCAGTGATCTGGACCGTAACGATATTCCATAAGCAATAGTGCTTCGAGGCAGAAATAATATTCACCGAGATGCGCACGAACTACTCTTGGGGTGGTTTGGAACACAGGTTCTTTGATGGACTCATAATACTCCCACCAAGAGGCTTGGCGAAGGAAGTTCTACACTAATGTGAGCCAAGAATGAGCATATTGTCGGTGCAGTATAACTTACCACGCAATGCAATTGGTGGATGGCTTCCATAAAACCAATGTACTGTCTACCAATTTTTTCCGGATACCTGGCTTTCCAAGGCAATTCTGCCTCGCTTGTACCTCCTTTGAGTATCTCTTCACGGGTCATTTGAGTTACTGGGTTTTACGGAGGTGAACGATTTATAATTAGCATAGCGAGACAACAACACACAATTATTAGCTATCCTATTCCAAGCGGCATCAATTTCTGGCGAAGGTGGACCACGATAGATAGAAGGAAAGTCGAGGGATCCGTTAAACCTTATAAATACGGGCTCGACAGCAACACTTGCTGGAGCTACGATGGGTTATAAACTGTACTCTTCGATGCGATCTTTCCACTTACAGTATACACTAGGTGTGTCGTTGATCAGCTGAGTCGAAGGCGTACGCATCCATAACGCAAAAGAGAGAATCGATGTGCAAATAAGTACGCCATGGGACAACCACAGGCGAAGGGTATGTGACTTGAGACGAGATTCTGCACCGAACCTTTTTGCTAGTTTCTCGTCGCCGTCGACAGTATCTATAGGAGAGTACTGCGAGAAATATTTTATCATGACCTTTGGGTGAGGTAACTCCGTTTATTACTGCCAGTGAATACGAGGGAGAGGGGGCAGAGCTGGGGTTGGGGTTTAAGTTTAGCCTTTAAATCCGTGTGGGATGGGGGCTATCGAAAATATGCTGCACATGGTCATCTCATACGTAGCGTACATTGTATGGATGTGGATGAATCATGATGCACGAATCACGCGCACGGCCGGGGTGGCTTGGCATTTCATGACCAGCTATGCCTCAACACACGTGGTTGATGCCAGCAGAGAGAGTACCAGGTAGCGTCAGAGTTGACGCGTCTATTCGATACAAACGCTCCCTTTCGATTCGGAAGTGGCTGCGTACTGCCGAAGTGGCGGCTATTCAAAACGTTACGCTCCCCGAACGTTATCGTATAGTTGATGTAACACTAGACGCCAACTGAGACAATTGTCTGCAAGCCGAAGGAATGATGAGCCGCTCTGTTCGAGAATGTAAAGATTTTATAATCATGAAACTGAATTTGATGATCAAGGCCGTCACAGAAATCACGGAGAAGTTCTTGATGTATGAGCAATCGTTCCTAGGATGTCCTGGTGTCAAGCTGCTGACTGAAAGTGTCCATGCAGAGGTCTTCTTCCATCAATAATCGCCGCCAAATTTGTCACCCTTTTTCCGCCTCGTTCACTCGTAATTCAGTACATGAATGTGTGTTGCCGTGGTGATTTTGTTTCACAGTAGGACAAGAGGGAACGAGCGGACGGACTCGGGCAATTGGACTTCGAGTACTATTTATGCAAAATCATCCGATGGTAATTAGATCTACCAAATGTGCCCACAAGCATACGTAAGAGCTGGTTGTCGCCTACAGTGTTCCCCCCATCCTTAGATATCATCCTATTCATCAGCAAACTACTGATTTCGTGACAAAGTGTCACAACAACAAACACACAAGCCGACAAGCATTTGGCATTAAAAATATCTACACAAGCGTCACAAACAGCACAAGCCAACAAGCATTTGGCTTTACAAATATCTGCAAAGCGATACAAGCAGCACAAACAGACAAAAAACATAACAAAGTATATACTAGTAGGCTTGAGGTAATATCATAATAGAAGTGCGAAAAAAATAAAAATCTTGATGCAGCCAGGATTGTGTGTGATGAAGATGAATGTCAAGAGGTTGTCTGCAACCATCTCAATGGTGATAAGTTATAATGAAACCAACAAATGAGCACTTACCATTAAACCTGAGTCTGAGTGAGCAAATGCTGCAATACCACTCTTCTTGCACTCCATGTGCATGCGTCCAACATTGAGATCTGCATTCAATAAATGGCAGTTTGCCACCTCCGCACAACAGCGCCACAGGTTGAGGAGTATAGATTGATGTTCCAGAATGCAATCAGCCAGATGTTTCTCTGTCTCACATACTTTCCATTTTGCTTTAGCTGCCTCCAGGGTGAGGTCAGAGTCACCTTTGGACTCAAATAAAGAGTAGTTTACATCCTGCCAAAGACGAGTAAGGATAATGTACTGCAAAGAATAATTGAGCCTTACAAGGTGAGTATTCATAAGAAAACAAGCCTCCCCTCTGATTGAGCTTGATGAGGTGTGTGGTGAAAAATTGGTCATTGGCTGGCAGTGTTTTTGAATGGATCTGAGGTGATTGGGAGATGTGTTGAGAAGAACAGTCTGATGCTGACTGTGATCAGAGAACAAAGATTGAGGAGAGCTTTCCAAGTCAAAGCTGTGAGAGTTCATGAACGATATGTAAGCGATATGGATACTGCTATGTGAGTGACAAATATTATGACAGAGTAAAACTGAATACATTGCAACTTTGCACATGTGAATTCTTGAGTCTGAATCTGATGTCAACATGTCCAAAGTGCAGGAAAATGTTGACCAAGGAAAGCAGTGTTACTCGACATCTCAGTCAGCTCCGAACGTCATGCCACAGCTACATGTGTGACATAGTCGATATCTCTCAGTTTACACAGGTACAACTATCATGGCGCAATGTCTCACCTTCACCTTCAGCTCCAGAACCTGACCCAGATACTCACATCAAGGATCAACAACAATTTAATGACTTTTCAAACATTGGCAATGACTTTGGTTCACTTGACGATGATTTTGGAGTGGCCAGGGAGTCTTTGGAGGAGAAGTATGAGGGTGCCGGGGCTTGTTATTCGGAAGATGGCTTGACCTTTTTGGATGTATTTGATGCCGATGAATTTGCGGAGTACAGGAAGGACAATCTCTTCTACCCTTTTGCATCCAAGGAGGAATGGGAAGTTGCTGACTATCTCCTTCACTCATCCCTGAGTATGGCAGCAATTGATGAATTTTTGAAGCTTTGCATGGTATGTATTTGTACTCTGACACAGTGACTATAACTTATCTTTCAGATCCAAAATTTACAGCTATCATTCAGCAATGCTAGAGAATTGTGTAGTCGTGCCGAGATGCTCCCCAGCAGACCAAGCTAGAAATGCCAGACCATTCCCTCAATTTATTCTACAAAACTTCCTATCCGCTTATTCTGGAGAGATCCCATTGAATGCCTGGAAAGCCTTTTCAGCAATCCTCTGTTTCATGATAAGCTTGATTTCGTCCCTCATCGTGTGTACAAAATGGCAGCATGGCTTCTGAGGGTATATTCTGAATGGTTGACAGGTAATTCTGCTTGGGACATGCAGGTATGTGCAGGTTCAGTCTACTCATTTTGCGCTGTCTTATTATCATTCCTGCAGAGCCAATATCCTATAGGTGCTATGATCCTTGGTGCTGTTTTATCTTCTGATCAAACAAATATCACTACCATGATTGGTGCCAGGATCACCCATCCACTTCTTCTCGGCCTCACCAACATATGTATGTGTACTTGTACAAAACTCTCATCCAAAGCATTCATGCTCATGGCTCTCCTCCCCATTCTGAAGTACCTACACCCCAACCAATGGATGTGTGGCATGCTTGAAGACTGCCTGGTGCATGAGTGCCTTTCGATTGTCCTAAAGCCCTTGATGATAGCAGCAGAAGTTGGCATCATGATGTCCGATCTAGTGGGAAATGTTTGACACTGTTTTACGCCTCTTGCAGTGTACATCGTTGATACCCCAGAGGCAGCCATGCTTGCATGCGTGCGAGGGAAGACATCTCCTTTCACCATGGCTTCATATCTACAGTTTGGGGATCATTTCCGGCACCCCGTTTGTACATGTGTGATAACTCTTGCTCAGCTTGCCAGTATCACAGTTGATCCCAACAATCTCGAGGCATATTTCGAGGCATGCACTGAACACTGGCTAAATGGTGTTCATGCACCTTTCTGGAAGGGCTACCCCCATGCTGATCCCTCCATCTTCCTGACACCAGAACCACTACATCACTGGCACAAGGAATTTTATGACCACGACCTTCAGTGGTGTCTCAAGGTTGTTGGTGCCCAGGAGCTAGATTTCAGGTTCTCTATATTACAGCCCATCACAGGATATCGCCACTTCATGGGTGGAATTTCAAAACTCAAGCAGGTCACAGGCAGAGTTCATTGTGATGTAGGGATTCATTTCTGGCTGGGCTTGTAGAGACTGTTGTTACCTTACCCTATGTTGGCACTTTTGTAGCTTACATAAGCAATCAATCTTTTCACCAGTTACTAGTATGAGTCTGAGTGCTCAGCAGTTTTATATGATATTTCCTCTCCTCTGAGCCTTTAGCCTAGTACAGAAACCCTTTAGGGTTGAATAGCAGCTAGGTTCTGCAAGACCCAACATTGTTCAGACTCACCATCTGAATTGTTGTACCTTCAGCGACATTCAGTGCTACATTTTTGGCCTGATATCTGGTGTAGCTCCTCATCGCTTCGTGATTGCAATACGCGCCCTCATGGATGTCTGGTACTTGGCACAGTGCCCTGCACCTGACGACGACTTACTGTTGTCTATCAACCAATCCCTTTTGACATTTCATGAAAACAAGAATGTTATCATGACATTAGGCGCATGGATGGGAGCAAAGAAGCTGATTGACAATTGGTTCATCCCTAAGTTGGAGCTCCTGCAGAGCATCACGTCCAGTATGCACAAAGTTGGCGCCCTCATCCAGTGGTCTGCAGATGCAACTGAACATGCCCATGTGTCTGAAATTAAGGACCCTGCATGACACACAAACAATAATGATTACGACCCACAGATATGTTGCTATCTGAATCGTCAGGAGAAACTGTGACGTTTCGCGATCGCTACAACTCTCAGAAGCTACAATCCTGTAGACGTTGCTGAGGAGAATGAAGGGGAAGAAGACAATATTGATCATGATGAATGGGAGCTATCTGATCCATGGACTGTCCTCCTCAAGGAGATGAATCAAACACGCATTACTACAAATTATTTTAGCAAAGCCACACAATTTGATACCCTCAGCCACAGACAACTTGCTTACCCCCCCAAACATTTATAGGTGATACCACTGCTATCCATCTCAACTATGATCCATCCCGTAATGGAGTCAAAGTTGGGGATGTTTCTGTTGACTACAATATACCAGATCTGCACTTCGCACTTTCAGATTTCTTGCAGCATGACACGAGGGGGAGAGAAATAGTTCATGAGGTCACTTCAAGAAGGAGACTGTTGATTGATCGTCCTCCAATCATTCCATTTGATCATGTTCAAGTCTGGCATTCAGTTCATCTACAGCAAACATCCTTTCATGATTCTAGCATCGTATTACCAGCACAGATTGGACATGCCTCTCCTTTGGGCCCTGGATGGCCCAAAGGCTGATGGGATTTTGTCCTGGTTAATATAGACAGAGCCACTGAATGGCCCAAATCAGGCCTAACAGGTAAGCACATTCTCATTGCATATATTTATTCACCTATACAAAATTGATGCACCCTTCGAAGGTCACGCAATCTGCGAGTTATGTGTTATTGTACATCCAATCGCTTGGCAGGGTTCTCACATTAAATGGTGAGATCAATATCTCTGCTATGTACAGTGTTTGAGTATTGGGCCAATTGATCCAGCCACCAAGATGCATACACTGAAACGTGCAAAGCATGCTGATGGCTCTTCTGTTGGTAATTTCATTCCATTGAATCAACTTTGTGCATTCATTGGCGTTATCCCTCGACTTGGTGATGTGGTGGATGCGCGATTAATGAAAGCAATGTCTTCACATTACTCCCACTTGTTTTTTCTGAATAAATAATTTGATAAAGAGATCTATGATGCCATTTACTATGCTTCATGATAATAGCATTAGTACTCACAATATTTGCTCATTGAACAATCATTCAGTTGGTTTGAGAATATTTTGGCTCCATTAAGGGATAAATTTAGAAGCCTATCGCATGAATGAGTGTGGATCATTGTGTATTGTGTTGGCATTGTGCATTGTGCAAGGTCCGAGCACAACATTGCTGTGTACAACATGTCAATGACACTGTCTTTCACCAATCATTATCTGCTGGCAACAGTTATGAGCTCCATCCCTGCTGGTGGTGATTTTTTACCTCGTTTGAAGGAAGATATGGATTTACTGATGAAAAATGAACTCTTACCTATGGGTAGGGATGGTGTGCTTGCAGGAGGCAGATGAGTCTTATGGGAGGAGGGGATAAAAGGCAGGAAATCATCCATCCTGGATATCCTTATTCCGGGATCAGGCCTCACAACCAAAGATATCTTAGGCATCAGATACATCAAAAGAAAAGGTCAAGCGCTCTTACAGGGAGCATCTTTATTACAGAAACTGCGGACTGGTCTACAGTGGAGGCTTGATGGTGCCTTTTCAGGTCCTGTGAAGAAGTTAAGGCGGCAGCAGGAGCTGACTACCTTACAGCTCTGTTTCTTCACTCAATGCCTCCCAGGAAAAGGGCCAGACAAGGCTCCCCAGGTGACAAGTCAAGGAAGGGGGCCAAGGTGGCACGGGCAGATGTCAATCCTACTTGATGAAGCTCGCAGTCCACACAAGGTATTGGTGGTCATGCTGCCCAACTTCAAAAAACTGGCAAAACTCTAATGGCCCCAACAAGGCGCGAGAAGGCATCAGATGATCTCAATATCAGCGACTCTGAAGAAAATCCAATGGCTCCTTCGCAACTCAAGGGACACAAGCAAAAAGTTGCAGTAGTTCTTCAAAAATTCGGTGAAAAGTACCCAACTAACAACCATTTGTTAGGCCAGCACTCCAAAGAGTTCTGTTGAGCCTGATTCTTCATGGCCAGAGAGTAGGCATTAGCACGGGTATACCCGCGGGTATTGAGAGCTCAACGGGTACGGGTGTAAGGACGGGTATCAAGCAAGTAAGTGTTGTGTAATCACGGACCACGAGAAAAACATGTAAAGTAGTAGTGCTATAATGAAACTATTGAGTCCCATCCATCCTCGAGCTCCTTTTCATCACCCTCGACGTCTGGCAAACGAGCAACAGGCAAGATGTCCTTATCCTTGACAAGCCCGAGCTGGCTCCAGCAACCAAGACATAGAAGTGCACGAGTGGTTTGAGTTGAGAGACAAGACCGTACGTGTGACAACAACAAGTGACCGCAGGAGAAAACATGCTCAACATCAACAGACGTAGCTATGAATACAACATTAAGAGTAGTAGTAAATGAAAAAAAAAAAATGCGCACCTGGAATGGTAAGGTAATTGAGAGCCATACGCGACAGGCAAGGATAGGTAGTGCGGTGCTGCATCCACCAGACGACAACATTGTCAATGTTGTCCTCCGTGGGTGCATTGAGATAGATATTGAGTTCATTGTGGCATGACAGTGAGCGTTTCGGCTTTGCGAGAGCAGGCAAATTATCGAAAATGTTGGCATGGTCATCCTGTCAAATGTATATGAATTGATAGTGAGAAAGAAAAATAAGGAGATGCACCTGGTTTGTCACACCTTCAGTACCTGCTCTCCCCTCCTCAGCAACCGGCGTGGGCAAACGAGATTTGTATGAGCGCTCATATACTTGATGAATGATATCGTGGGCCATGGAAATCCATTCATCCTGCCATCCAGCAGATGTGAAGTAGTCTAGCTTGTAGCTTGGGTGTAGGACTGGTGGGGTGCAAAGACTCAGAAACAAAAACAGAACAACAGAACAAGTAAAAA
>MU172280.1:395274-452699 GCA_016695485.1 Suillus hirtellus | reverse complement strand
GAAGGATCAATAAGCAGAGTCCAAGGCTATGTATGAAGCATATGCAAAGGTTAACAAATGCGAGTCAGAAATGAACATAGGTAAATGGATCAGTAATCATACCGGTAATAGATATAGCCGAAACCACGGAATAGAGACAATACCGAATAGGCTGTGTTAACATTATATGCACAGGAAATGAATTAAGAAGCTTATCGTATATCAGATAGGAAACGGATCTATACATCGGATCGGACCGGATCGGATATGGACCGGATGAGATGCATGGATATATAGGATGTGGCATTAGGGCGATGGGACAAGGATGAATGATGCAG
The DNA here is from genome assembly GCA_016695485.1 of Suillus hirtellus. NCBI lineage: Eukaryota > Fungi > Basidiomycota > Agaricomycetes > Boletales > Suillaceae > Suillus > Suillus hirtellus. Next base: position 452,382 of record MU172280.1, on the reverse strand, counting down.
GCTAGCTGCGAAGGATAAGGGATCTGGACGTGGACATGCGGATATGGATGTACAGAGGTGCAGGGATCTGGATGGGTACTGGAGACATGGATAGGGCATCCGAATGTCCGGATGAGGCGTGGGAATATTATCGGACATAGGTCCGGAATACGGGATATGACAGTGTGAGATTCTTCTATCAGTTGTGATTTGTTTAATTTGATATAATTAAGATTGGCTACTGTACAGTTGAACGAAATTAAAGTTTTATTAAAATATTGGCTTATGACCCGTTTTTGGTTGGATGGGTATGGGTACCTAGCTGACTAACCCGTACCCGTACCCGCGAGGTACCCATACCCGTGCTAATGCCTACCAGAGAGTGAACGCGCTCGTCTCCACATAGCCCACCCTTCAGATAGGTTTGGTTTCAAGCCGTCCCAGTCCCAGGCAACCCATCCCATCAGTCATAATCACGAGGTAGCTGGTGTTACGAACTCAGATAGTTCTTCTGTAACAATCCCAATAAAGGGAGATCAAATGTACAGTATCAAGAGGGAGCTTTGATAAGAGGTAGAACTCTGTCAAAGTGATCGATTAATGGCTAGTCTTCTCACAAGAAGCTAGATCAGATAGGATCCCTTGGTCCTAAGAGAGTGTCGAGGAGAACTGAGTAGATTCAAGTTAAGGAAAAGTACAGAGGTAGCTAAGGTTTAAATAGGTAGTGAATCGTGCACAGACCAGTCAGAAAGGCATTGTAAAAGTACAGGAAAAGGAAGTCAAAGATATGGGAAGTCCTCATGGTCGACATGAGGTGGTCTAGAAGTTAGATGGGGATCAAGAAGAAGAGAAGATAGTACATGCATAGGCCTCAAGGTATTCTGTGAAGAGTCAAGAAGGGAGATGGGGATCAGGAAGAGGAACATGCATTATCCTGCAGGATAGATAAAAGAGAAAATGATGGGGTGACTGTAACAGCTGGTAGCAAAGTCGCAGAGGAGGATTTAGAAGATCGTAGTGGCTTGGGAGACTTGGATGATTTTGACAAGTGGGGGAAGAGTGCTGATGAACACGAGATGCAACATGAAAGACAAGCAGCTGATGATGATTCCAGGGAGTACGATGATGGTCCAGCTTTGACTGATTCACTCCCAGGTGGTGATGGTGATGACCTGACGGAATTTGATGAAACCCAGCCTGGACGCAAGGATGAGCATACAGATATGATCCCTTATGATGTCCTTAAACATCATCAAGCGAAGAACAGATGTCGCAAGGCTCCTTCCCCGACCCATTTATCAAGCGTGCGCCATTGCTTAAACTAATCACATATTTGCTAACTTTCTCTAGAACTCTCGTGGCCACACTCTGACATGTAATGCCCGTTCGAAGTCTCCTCGCCAATATTCACACAAACATGTAAGCTCTTACTTTTCAATTTGCTTGTTTCTGATTTGCTATGCTACAGATGCCTCGTTGTCAGTCCCCTGGGACACATACTTCTTCCACTTGCCTCAAGCCTCCCCAGTGTGCACCTCAAAAAGGGCCATCTGCAAAGGCTGGTTCTGCCCATGGGTGAGTTTGACATCGACATTTACTCTCTCTGCTTACTCAAAGTCTCTGCATTCAAGCAGAGGTTGTGATCTCACCTCCCATGGACCATCTCCTCATTGACACTCCCTGACTCGGTCAACAACTGTTTTTGCTCATTCAATGTCTCTGCATTCAAGCAGGGGTCGTGATCCCACCTCCCATCTCGTCGACGCTCCCCAACTCAGTCAATGACTGTCTTTACTCGCTCAAGGTCTCCACATTCAAGCAGGGGTCATGATCACACTTCCTGCAGACCATCTCCTCGGTGATTCTCCCTGACTCAGTCAACAACTGTTTTCACTTGCTCAAGATCTTCACATTGGAGTGCATCCAGTGAATCATCTCCTGGACATTCCTTGTCACAGCTACCACATAGGCAAGCCTCTCAATCCAATCACTCGCATTCTGATACCCCTGTTCCAAGCTATTCTCACTCCTGTACTCGCAGTCCCATGCCTGAATCAAGGTACAAAGGCAAACCAATGAACAAGCAGACTAATCCCTTGAAACTCGGGTTTTATCCGCCAAGTTGGCAAGGATTTCTCCAGGCCACCAAATTAAAAATGCGTTTGCAGGCTGTTCTGACCCATCCTATCCCAGAGCATCAGCAGGTGCTACTGCTTGTGTGAGAAGTCTTAGATGCAGTTTTATGGAGTTACCATTCAAAGAAGATCAAAATGGAAAACGGTACATTTTAATTCATAAGTGTTGCTGTCATCTGATGTCCCTTGTCAAGGCTATTTCCCGCAGTACAGTACACAGATGTCATGCCTTGTGAGTCCTGAGTACTGACCATGAACACGCTTACTGAATCATTGCCAGCTTTGTGATGACTTATTCACATTTCGCACTGAGCTCAAGAAAATCATCATATCTATTGCGAAACAACTCTACAGTATCTTCCCCAAAGCCAACGTGGGGCAGAAGGATGCCATACAATGGCATGTTGCCGAAGCGGCATCGAAGTTGATCAAATCTGGCGACTATCTTCAATTGCCTGACTTGTCATTGGTTAGTAACATTATGGGGTGGTGCATCTTACTGAAGCATTGATTCGTTTAGGGCAAGTACAAGAATTTCATTTTGCAAGTACTCAAGGATGCATATATTGACTTCTACTATGGTAATGGCAAAAAGGCCCTCAAATTGACCAGAGAATTCTGAAAAATGATCCCCATCAATGCACTCATTCTCATCAGTGCGATTGTGTGTTTTTTTAAAAATTATTCTTAATGCTATTGCTGATGTGTTTGACAGGTGAAGGGTATTCTAACTGGGTTCTGTGACACTGGCACCGACAAAGTCCCCAACCTGTCCGCTGACAAATGCAGGTCTGACTTCGATGGCCTACAAAAGTTGGTTGACACACTGATGACGAATCCCGATGTAGAATCAACTATACAGAGAGGAACAAAAGAATGCTCCTAGCTGTATCTATAATAGTTGAAGGTTGTGCGTTGCCTAGTCTGCTATGTTTGAGACGACAAGCGCGTTCAACCCTAAAGGGGAAGCAAGTGCAGCAAAGATCTAGGGGTATGTGCAGAAGCAAAGCACGAGAAAGCGCAGATGCGCGCAAGGCACGGGAACGTGCGCGCGTAAGCGGAAATAAAAGAGACTATGCTTAAGTGATGTTATAATGCAAGATATGAGATATAAGAGTGCAAAATGTGAAGGAATAGGTTGCTACTGTGACTTTCTAGGTAGTAAGTACTAGGTAAAGTAAAGTAAGGTAAAGTGAAAGGTAGGAAAAGTCCCCTCAATAGTATGTACTGCTGGCGCTTATATAGTGCGCCTAAGCGCAGTCATGTGGAGCTGAAGCGCTACTGAGTAGGTATGTAAAGATACATATGAGTGAGAATCCATGATAAAAATAAAGGTGGAACTATGCTAATAAAGGAAATGGAAATATATGCACTAGGAAGCTTGGTGGACAGTGGATGGATGCATCTGGATGGCTGGCGCTATAGGGCGCTCGAGCATGGGAACATGTGTGCATGGCATGCATTGCATGGGAAAGCTGCGCCTCATATAGAGATAGCTGCAGGTAGCACACAGAGTGATGCTACAAGTTCATGCTACGAACTCCCTAGTGAAAAGTGCCATATTGGACCATGAGATGCATGAGTCTCTACACTGAGCATCGTCAGGAACTGGAAAGTATGCTAGAGGAATGGGCTGATGTGGGGATGATGGGTGAGCTTTGGGACAATTCTGACAGTGCAGCAGGCAGCGACAATATCAACATCATTTTATAGTAGTTTTTTGTTGTCATCAGTGTCACATTTTTTGAATAGAATGGCTGCAGCGCCTTACTAGGCCTGCACATTGTGTCTGTCATGTATTGTCTGTGTAGTACTACTGAATTGGATCTAAGTGTGTGTACTATGTCTAAACTGTGCAATGTGTCTAGTCTGTATAGTATGTCCAATGTGTCAAGATTGTGACCGTTTGTACAGGCTGTAAGGCTTTGTGACAAGCTTGTATAGGAGGGACTTTGTTGTGAAATTGTGTCGCTTGTACAAGGGTTCAGTGATTTGCTGATGTTCACTCCTCAGGATCCCATATCACCTCGTACAGAAGATGCATTTCTCCCCTGTTGCCGTTGTTGTTGCTGTGACAACATCTATGTTTGTCAGTGCATGTTTGAGCAAGGGCAATTATGCATAATAGACGAGGTTTGCTGCGATAACTTGGTTTGTGACTATGGTGGCGTAAGTATGAACAGGTCGCTGTGCAACCAGGATTTAACCATATGACTCACATGTGCCCCTTAGGATGGAGAATCAATTTGCATGCTGCCACCCTAGCTGGTTGAAAATTGAGCTGGCAGCCTGAGCAGCATGTTGCGACAGTGTGTCTTTGTTATCACGGTTGATGACATGGTGCAATACCCACTGGTTTGGAGTCAACCAGACTTCAGTAAAGCTGTTTTTTTTGAGACTGCTCAAGTACTCAGATGAATGTTTGAATTTGGAAAACCTTCCCCTTGAAATCGAGAAAATTTCCAATAATTCCTAAGATTTTCAATGATTAATCTTCTTTTGCTGTTTTATTTATTTGCCTAAGAGGAATTTGTCCCCGACTCCCACATTAGTGGAGGAGGGCTTTGTCGAATGATGAACACAAATGAATTACCATGCATCACCAATGTGCAAAGCTGTGCACTTGGACAGAATCGTAACTTTATTATCATCTGCTGAGTTGTAGTGTTCCTAAAAAGCCTTCATTGTTACAAGGCAACATCTCCCCATAGTTTCTCTCATTTTCTTTATTATTCCTTACTCTACAGTATATAAGGCTTCCTGTATCTACTGTGAGAGTAGTTGATCTTTCCCCCACCAAATAACATTTAGTTCAGACAGTTCTCTCATCTGAAATAAGTCTATTCACCAATCGACTCTATTGTGTGAACATTTTACAAACACCACATATTTTGAACTTCCTTAAATCTTAATAAAATTCTATCTATGGCTGCTGTCAACAAGGACTGATCACCCTCATACGTCAATGACCCTGCTTTACAACCTCAAAACTTATCTTCAATAACAAAAATTTGAAAAATAAAAATCAATATGTCAAATGACAATGACAAAAAAAATGTACCTGGTACCTTTCCGCTGAGCTCCCCAGCTGTAGTGAGCAGGTTGAGCGTTGATGTGGGCACTCTTGACCTGGGTGTTGAGAGTGCATGGACTCACAACAAGGTTGCTAGAGCCAAGCAATCACTGAGTTTGAGGGCAGAAGCCCCAACCAGTGATCAGCTATCCATGGACTTGTGGCTGGGTGCTCTGGGAGCTCCATCAAAAACCCATGAACCACCCACCATTGACAGGGGTGAAGGGTCTGCTATGATGAGCATAAGCCCCATCCTTGGCAGTGTTAGCAGATTGCAAATGTCACATATTAGGTTATGTACTGATAGAAATGTAGATGTAGACCCCAATACACAGAATGTCACACAACAATCTAAAGAGAATATTAGTTGGTTTGACACACCTAACAATGATGACATCAGTGACATACCTGAGTTCCTGATACTCAGACCAATGGTCCAAGCTGTGACATCAACACTTTGAGTCACATATGAGTCTAAAGGAAAAGTCGTAGAATTAAATGAGGATGCACCTGACACTGAAAACCTCTTTGAGCAATGGACTGAGCTCAAGAAAAACATCAATCATGGGGATAAGCCCCATGATAGAGACCTTAACATAGATCTCAACAGACCCTGGAAGGACAAAGACCATTGCAAGTCTCTTCAAACACAAAGCCTTGCACTCTGAAAGTACTGAGACCTAGCTTACATTGAGTTTGCCAAGCAAGGAAACCTAGTTAAGGACCTAATGGAACAGGTTAGGGAACTCCAGAACCTAGTGATCAAGAGTCAAGCTTGAGAGAGCGAGACACTGAAATAGACACAAAGGACCTACCTTGTCCCCGTAACCAGTGAGCCTAAAGACCTAGAACCCAAGTGCAAAACACTGGAAGCAACCCAAGAAACTCCTGGCCAAGACTCACCTAAAGATTCATGACACCGAGAAACAGCTGAGGATACTCATTACCAGAGGGCATCTTCCATACTCCCTGCAGGAAGCTCCATTAAGCGTGCTATGACCAGACTTGACCAAGGTAGTCCAGATCCAAGTGACCCTGCCCCATCATTAGGCAGTGATGGAGAACACTCTTCCACTGAGTCAGATATTAAATGAAAGCCTAAGAGTCTGTTTGGCCACCATTATTTGTGTTATTTGCACAAGTTAGAATTTGGTTCTGGCTTTGCTAATTGTCAGAGCTTGAACAAGATGTCATGGTCCAATAATGCTTACCATATGCCTTGTCCTACTATTAATACAATGCCTCTTGATCCTGATTATGATGAGGATGCTAATGAGGATGAATATGACCTTGTGGAGGCAGAGAAGATGGACGAAGATGCAGTAGAGAGTAATAAGAGGTATCTGGCATGCATCATGCAGATGGCCATGCATGCTATGGGCATGGTCATTACAGTCCTCAATGCAACAACTACCACACTCGAAGCTTACTCAAACACCTACTACAACAAAGAGCTGTATCATCTTTGTCAGGAACTACATGGGTCACCGAACTTCTCACTGGACACCCTGAATGCATCAGATGTGAGCTTGGGGTCCACAAGCACATTTTCTATGTGTTCATCAATCTCCTTCAGCAAGCAGGATGCAGAGATTCTAGGCATGTACTTCTCAAAGAGCAGCTTGCTATATTTCTCTATGCGTCTGTCACAGGTCTCTCAATTCACCATCTTGGTGAACACTTTCAGCGGTCCAACAAAACAATATCAAAGTACATATATTGTTGCTGTCCTGGTATCAAGCTTATGTTCTTTCAGGTATTTTAAATGGGTTCTTTTTGCATTCTCCTCACCACCAATATATATGACATACATCCACCTGCCTGACATAGATAGCCCTCCTCCCCCTGAAATCATGAAAAACCTAAAGTTCTTCCCATTCTTTGTTGATGCTATCAGAGCCATTGATGGTACACACATCACATGCCATCCTTTTGGTGAAGATTGGCATGCTGCTGTAGAGACTCATGCATCTCATGGTCTGATATGACAGTTTTCACTAGGGAGTACATAGCATGAACTTGTAGTGTCACTCTGTATGCTACCTGCAGCTATCTCCATATGAGGTGCAGCTTTCCTGCGCAACATACACCATGTACGCACCATTCCCATGCTTCATGATGTATATGCACATGCACTTTCCCATGCTTGAGTGCCCTATAGCGCCAGCCATCCAGAAGCATCCATCCACTATCCACCAAGCCCTCTAGTACATATATTTCCATCTCTCTTATTAGCATATCATTCCACCTTTATTTTTATCATGGACTCCCACTCACATATATCTTTACATACCTACTTGGTAGCGCTTTGGCTCTGCATGACAGTGCTTAGGCACACTATATAAGCGCCAGTAGTACATATGATGAGGGGGGACCACTTTTCACTTCACTTTTTACTTACTTTTCCTTCAACTGACTACTTACTACTCACTTACTACTTAGCAGAATATAGTAGAAATCTATTTGTCTACACCTTGCACTTCCTCTTCTCTTACCTTGCGTTATATTTTCACTTAAGTCTAGTCTCTCTATCGTTTCCACACACATGCATGTGCTTTCCTATGCTTTGCACTAATATGCGTGCACCTGTGCTTTCTTGTGCTCCACTTCAGCGCCTACCTCTAGATCTTCACTGTACTCACTTCCCCTTTAGGGTTGAACACACTTGTCTTCTCAAGTATAGCAGACTAGGCAATGTGTGACCTTACAACATTTACAGATACAGTCAGGAGCATTCATTTGTTCCTCACAGTATTGTTGTTTCTACACCGCTTGGGATTGCAAGGGGAACTTCTTTCAAAACTGCCTCACAGTATGTTCATTCAACCTTTTGTTTACCTACATGTTGAGTGGTTGGGAGGGGTCAGCTGCTGATGCTCATGTCTATCACAATGCTTGTACTACCGATTTCAATATCCCTGAGGGAAAGTATTATCTTGCAGACACTGGTTTTGGCTTGTGCGATGAGCTTCTGGTCCCATTTCAGGGCATGCATTATTATCTTGCAGAGTGGGGTCATGCTAATACTTTGTATGATGCATTCTGCTAGTACCATTCATACTTATGTTCACATCATTACATAGGCCTTGTAATTGCAAAGAACTTTTCAATTTGTATCATGCAATGCTTCGAAATGCTGTTGAGCGCATTTTTGGTGTCATCAAGCACCAATTTTGTATCCTTCTCCTCCCACCAGAGTACAAAATAGACATTCAAGTGTGCATTCCTCCTGCCTTGTGTCTTGTGCACAACGTTATTTGAGTTCATGATCCAAACAACATGATGGACTATCATAATGTCTTAGATGCGCACATTCTCACTGACACTGGAAACCTTGCTAACAGTCCTCCTACTGAGCACGCACGCACTCTGGCAAGCCTCCATTGTGACCAGATTGCTAGTGAGGTGTGGGAGGCCTACAACAGGGTAAGGATTCAGAGGGGGGAGCAGGCAATCATAGAACCACTAGTACTGTAGTTGCATTAATACCAAAATGATGATATTGTTGTCAGATTAAAACTGGATCCTCATCAATGACTATGATCCAAGGTATCTCCATCAAATGATGACATTGTTGTCAGATTAAGACCGGATCCTCATTGATGACTATGATCCATAGAAATAGTGATATTGCTTTGCTACTACAAGTACAATACAAGAGAACACAACACAACAAGAATCCATGTAATGCTACTTTGAATGCTGCTCTAAAAACAACCACCAAAGACTATCTACCTCAATAGCAAGATAAATATCAATGATAGTGATGTCAGTCTGAAATTTATTCAAGATATTGAGTAGTTGTACATCCTCTAGACCCTCACTCTGCAACTTTTTCACCACCTTCTGCCTGTGCAAAGGGATGGAATCTACTGATCACATAAAGGTGTTGGAGGTGTTGGCCTCAAGAGCATTGGCTGCACGATCAAATATTGTGTTAAGACTGCCAATACTGGTCCCCATCTGCTGGATGGCCACAGGCATCATCAGGCATGCAGACTTTGCCAAGTCTCCTGATTTCGTTGAATGTGGGGGGTGGGTAATGATATCAAGCATACTTTCATCATCATCAATCAGCTTCCATCCACCAGAAGCTGTTGATGATGGTGCACTAACACAGACCAACTCAAGGGAGGGTTGCTGTATGGCGTCGAATGGAGGGAGGCTCTCTGGGGTGAGGGGGGTTGTGCACTGGCTGCCTGAAACAGAGCCAGGGAGCTCAATCCCATTGAGTGCATCTCTAAGGTCCATCATATGGACCTCATCAAAAGAAAGGGGGGTGGCTGCACTGTGAGAAGAAGGCAAAGGAATGATGGGAGGTTGTGTCGTGATGGTGGCAAAGAACAAGTTGTTGTTACCTGACTTGACAGGTATGAGACCTTTCAGCGCCTCATAGTGCTTCCAACCCTTGTCCCAGAGGCCTTTAGCCTTTGGATTTTTCTATTGATTCATAATAATTAGCATTGTCATAGTAGTTTGATGTGAATTGAATAATTATCTCTAACACATTGTAATTTCACAAAAGTAGACAACTTAGCAGATCAGAGAGTCTTTTTTACTGCCCCACCAGATCCTACTTGTGGACACTAATTTAGTGATAATTTTGAACAAATTCACAAACTTACAGCGAGTTACAAGGATCTTATTTTGATGGTTTGTTCAGTTTTTGTTGTTTTCATTTGAACATTATACAAGAACAAATTAAGTTTTCATTAAAAGAGGGTATATCAGCATAGCTTCATAGAGAGTGAGACAACAAATGAGCATTGAGAACAATATATGTCACATATGTGAATGCAGTTATGTAAAATAAAATATCTACTCCTCATCATCCATGCCATTGATATTGAGGAAAGCCATTGCAGACTTGTGTGATCCCACTAAAGCAGTGTTGCTGTTGGTGCAGAGTTTCCTTGTGAGGTGTGAGACTCAGACAGATGAGTTAACACAACATGAAAATGAACTCACTGGATAGCCTCAAAAATGTCAGCCATCATCTTGTGAAACTTATGTGGTGCTATCACCTTCATATCTTCAAGAAATTTTATGTGAAAAAAGTAGACCTCGCTGAATAGATTGCCAGTAAAGTTGAACTTAGATGGGGATCCATTAGCCTTCCAGAAGAGTGCAGCATACACCTATGCACTCATTGTTAGTACATGGACTCGGGCTCACAAGTAGATCGATAGATATACTGAAGTACTGGTTAAAGCAACCATTGAAATGGTAACCTCAGGCCGCTGGGCCTTGTTGTTCACAATCTTCTTGAAGTGGTGAAGGTACTACAATTCAGATGGTGAGTCTGAACAATGTTGGGTCTTGCAGAACCTAGCTGCTATTCAACCCTAAAGGGTTTCTGTACTAGGCTAAAGGCTCAGAGGAGAGGAAATATCATAAAAAGCTGCTGAGCACTCTCAGACTCATACTGATACTGGTGAAAGGATTGATTGCTTATGTAAGCTACAAAAGTGCCAACATAAGGTAAGGTAAAAACAGTCTCTACAAACTCAGCCAGAAATGAATCCCTACAGCGGTCTGAAAAATTCACCCCAACTGACTTGAGCCCATTGAAGTAGCACCCCTTCATTAGATATGGTAAAATATCAGTGAAGTATGGCCTTTTTGACTGCAGAATGGGGTCATTCTTCTCCTAGAGAGTGCACATGGCACTGAGCAAAACAATATGCATAACTGGGAACATAGTCACTTACATTGAAATGTTGTTCATAATGGTAGACATGGTTGACCAGCAAAGCCTTCACAGCATTGACACAGCCAGGGCCAAGATGATAATATGCTGATACTTGAGCATAAGTATCATCTTTTAATTCAGTGCAAAAAAGTGGCACTCAGGCCTCAACCTGTATGCGAGGTTCAACCAACAGTAATATTGCAGAGTCTAACTCTTCAGCATACCAGTGTGGTGAGAGCCATCACATACGAGTCATCACTCTTGAGGCAATCCTGGATAGGCAAAACACCACAGGCGCAAGCTGCTGTTGAGAGTGCATCCTGCATAAACAGGCTCTTCTCCATGAGCTCCAGATAGCCACTGACAAATGTCATGTGAACTTTTGCCTCCAATATCACTCTTTGAACCACATGACAGGTGTCAATATCTTGATCTGTCAGCTTTGACTTACCAGTATCTGTCCATACAAGTTTGGGCCTTCCAGAGCATTCAACAGGAGCATCTGGATTGTCCTCCTCAGAGTCACTGTAGTCATATGACACCATGACAGCCTCAGATTCCAATGATGGGAAGGGGAATAATTTAGTGGTCCACATTGGCTCAGGTTCCTTGTCCAACATGACAACTTGAGTATCTGCCCAGACAGGTGTCTGCAGAGGATCCGAATTATTTGAGTGCAAAAAATAACTGCCAGAGAACTTTCACTCACCTCATTTGCTCATTTATGATCGCATGTGGACTGAGTTTTGTTTATCTGAGGGATGATATTATAATTTCAACACAGAAGTAGATATCTGAGTCGACTTACCTTGGTGGTCCTTGGTTGAGATGATGGGAAGGGAAATGGTTCAGTGGTCCATGTGAGCTTCTGTGGGGCAGTGGTGGAAGGCTAGGTTGGTTGGGTCAAAATGAGATCAGCATGTTTGGCTTTTGACCTCGAAATGAACACTGGTGTCTGAGGGAAGCCAATTAAAGGTATAATCAGTTACTATGAACACAATTTTCTGGATGTGGTCCAAGTTACCAATATGGTGCATGATGTTGTCAAATATCTCACTCCCCTCACATTGCATGAATGGCAGGATGACTGGTGGATGAGGAATCTGCTCCCACAGCACTAAATTGGCAACTGCTCCAATAGCGGTGATGGCATAGTTGAGTTGTTGGAGTTGGTCTGACATCGAGGTGGAGAGGAATTCTGAGATGCCAAGGTCACTGCACCATATGAAATGGATAGCAATGTAAAATATCAAGGGGTTATTGAGAACCCCATCAAGGATGGTGACATTCCCATCCTGAAAAAAAGATTGAAATCAGTGTGTATTTGAAAATAAAATTGAAATGTACTGCATCAACTATAAATTTATGTATGAAGGCTAACAGGTTACGAGTATTGTTAATCAATGCCATTATGACACGACCACAAAATTGGACCGGTGTGAGACTGGAGTCTACTGGGGGGTAGAAACTGTAGCCCAAGGTGAGACAACTCCATACCATGGCCAATAGCTTGCGAAAAGTGTTGTTCCACACGACTGTCACTTGCTGATGTTGATTACTTGTTGTTTTGATAGTAACTACAAAAAATATAAATTAGTATCCACATTGGCAACTTATTTGTAAAAAATATACTGTTCATACCCAGCACAGATGTCACCTCTGAAATTGCAAAAGAAACAAGTGCCCCCTTCTCATCATCAGTACCAGCCATTGCAAACATTGTCAAGACAAATCTTGAGATTCTGCATTTTGCATGATCTACAATCTGTTTTTTCACATTAGGCCTGACATTAATGATGACAAGGGTGGGCATAGCTGGCTGCACAGCAGCAGGAATAGTGATAGGGGCCATCACAGGCTGCATGGTCTCAAGGACAGCTGTTGTGGTTGTGGGCTGAGATGGCTGAGAAACTGTGGGCTCAGGTATGAAGTATGGTGTGACAGAGGGTCAAGGGTGCCTTTGTCTCTCAGGATGCTCAGGCTGTGATGACTCTGCTGGCAACTGAGGAACTGGTGGATGGTAGAATGAGTCAAGTTGGGCTGAGTAAGGAATTAAAGGGTGAATGTTATTGCCAGCATTGAGTGGTTTGCTGGTAGACAATGGCCTGGAGGTGGGTATGCTAGAGCTAGATAATGGCGCAGCACCCTTGTCTATTAGCAACTGTGGTAGACTACCAGTAGTTGTCACATATTGTGGGTCTGTGATATGGAGGAATCTTGAGATTGGAGACATGTCATTATCTGCTTGATCTATTAATGAGCAGTTGGTGTGCCACTAACTTGGGTACTTACCATTTGAACCTGTAATTCCATCTGTGAATCCATCGTAGCCTGATGACAAGAAAAACCTGTCTTGAAGTTGGTCATGGAAGTGTGGATTGCCCAAGTCATTGTTATCCTGTACCTGCATACTTTGCTTGGAGAAAACAATGGCAGTAGGAAGAAAGAAGATGGTGATCATGGTGGGAGAGCTGGCATCACATGTCAGAAACATGTTGTACAAAAGCCCTTGTACATAATGAAAATTTAAGTAGAACCAGATACTAGCCATACAATCGCAATCTGATGCTTAATGATTGCACTGCTAATTGGTTGATATTAGTATATGGGTAAAAGAGGGCATGAGTAATTCATGTACAATAACAGATGGGGAATGGAGGTGACAACTGAATTGACTTGCGATGAGCATACCAGTTGGGCAATCAAATTCAAACTGTATTTGATCATGTTTACATTGAGGAGGATCAGGGGACCTTGGCAGGTAAGTGGCATTACAATTGGGTAATCAACACAGCTACATGGAAGAGTGATATATATGGAAAGGTCCAAACAATGACCCATATGGAATGGTCTAAATGACAACATATATGGAATGGTTGAAACAATGACATATATGGAATGTTCTATGACAACTGTTTGAACATTCAGTCAATTGTATTGCAATTGTATCACGTGGAAATGAGCATAATAACACAACAACACAAGGGGTGCATCTGACAAATCTCTAGTACATTGTAAGTGTATATACAAATTCACAAATCACCAGGACACAATAAATACTTCCATATCAATAATGATCATATGAGAAAAAAAGATTGAATGTGAAACAAGAAGTGCAATTTGAGTGGTAAGAGCCTGCAACTTGTGATGAGTTGAATACTGATGAATTGAGGATTTCCTGTACTGCTGGAAGGGTGATTATCAGCCAGCTGACTTTTCAGAGCCCACACATTTGCATGAATCTTTGGAGCTATGGTCTGAGTCTTCTGGTAACTTGTCTGGATAAGATTCATCAGACGAGTCTGGGTCTAAGTCAGAGGGTTCCCTAGTGCTGATGCAGGAAAGTCCGCTGCTAGGGTGAAGAGGAAATGCTGCAGCAGGCTTCAAAAATGCCTGCTTGACACGTGAATTGAGGAGTTTCACAATCTGGTCAGTTTGGGCACTGCTGACACAGAGGATCTCGCATTTGTCCTCATAGACGGCTTGAAGATATTGCTTATCATCTTCAAGTTCTGCCTAGCCACACTGAAAAAATCTTTCTGAAGCCCTGCAATCCCCCTTCTGCCATCTTGAACTGTTGTTCATTTTCACCATAGATGCTAATGAGGAATGCTTCATATTGTGCAACCTCATCAATTTCCTCACATTGCCAATACCATGTGTTGGCGTGCAACCTTATGACTTACGAGCTTAGCCTTGTATCCTTTGTATAAGGTTGGAGTTGACATTTGGGAGAGGCTGCTCTCCAATTATTCTTGAAGCTTTCAGACCATATCAATGAGTTATTGGTGTCTGGAAGTAAATATATCATACCTTCTGTGTTTCTTCCAATGAAAATTCCAGTTGGAATTTTGACTTCGTCACCTGAGCTGCATAACGAAGCTCCAATGGAGCTGGATTGGAGGGGTATGGAAGATACTTCCTTGACAATCAAGAATTTGATGTTTTGTCACTCCTACAGAATAGGCTCTCATCTGCTTGAGAAGGTACAGGTTTGCTTTGCTGTGAAATGCTCAGATGTGAGGCATTTAACACCATGTTCATTGTGTTTAAAGAGCCTGAGGAGACTGATCTTTGGCTTGAATTACAGAGAGTCATTCCAGATGGACTTGAGGAGTCAGGTGAAGACAGAATTATGGGACTGCTCATTTGAGCAGGGGATGAAGGTGGACTGCTTGATGGAATAGGAGATGAGGGTGGTGAGCTTTCCATCTTATTGTATGTGAATCTGACCTCCAGACTTGTTGATATATGGTAGTGGAGCCTGAAAAATGACATCAACAGTGGATGAGCTAGTATCTGGTATTGGTGTACAAAATTTCCCTGCTATGTATCACTATGGTCCAATGCACCAAATGTTACATGACTTTTTTGGCCACAGGCTTGAGTTAACATTTAGCTAAAACTAGGAATTAACACTGCATGGCTGTGCTTGCTGCATCATGCTCAAATGTCCACTCTCTAACTCCAACTCCTTCAGATAATCCCATGGAAACTGAGGTAGAAGTTGATGATCGACAACCTGAGTTTGAAGGTGACTTTTTTTGTACTTACAAAGAAGATGAAATTCAATGGCCTGATGACACAGGATGGTATGCCAGCAGCAGTGAAAGCAGTGATCACTCAGATTCTGAGAATGATATACCTGGCCTCAATGATGCCAAATGGGAACCCCTCATGACTGGAAGGGATTTAGAGGACCAACTTGGAGCTGCTGAAAAAGACAGCACAGAGATAAATAGCTAGGATCATGGGTTGCATCAGCAGATCAAGCAACATGTGCTTCAGGAAGATGGAATCACTATTGTGCAATACCCTGATGCTCAAGCAGGGCAGCCTGTCCCACAAGATGATATCTGCAATGCTAACACTGCATATGCTACTGTTATCAACAACACTATGAATCCCTATGCCCTCTTCAACTCTCAGGTGGACTGGGAAGTTGCACGGTGGGCTAAATTATGTGGTCTAACTTTAACCAAATTTTTAGACTTACTCAGTATCAATGGAGTGAGTGGCTGTATATTAATCTCACATGAGTTGTAGATAATCTGTCTATTTTTGTCGCCAGGTCCATGAAAAGCTTGGTCTTTCTTACAGAAACTCAAGGGAATTGAACAAGATCATCAACAAGCAGCTTCCTGGTCACCCAAAGTTCAGGTGTGAACAAATTGTCGTTTCAGGTGAGGCCTTCAATGTTTTCTATTGGGACATTATTGAGTGTGTCAAGGCTCTGTATGGCAACCTGGATTTTGCAGATTTTCTGGTCTTTGCACCAGAATGCCACTATGCAGACAAGGAACAAACTGTCCAATTGTTCCATGATATGCATACTGGTAAATGGTGGTGGGATACCCAGGTAAGTTTATATTTTGAAGACTTCTGCTCATTGAACATAACTGACATATTAAATAGAAAAAGCTTGATCAGTGCAAACTGGGTGCTACTATCATTCCAATTATCATTTCAAGTGACAAGACTCAAGTAATGATGTTCTGAAATAAAACAGCCTACCCAGTCTACCTTACTATCAGCAATATTCCTAAGGAGATTCACCAAAAGCCCTCTCGTCATGCCCATATTCTTCTCACTTATCTTCCTACCACCCATCTTGAGCACATCACCAACAAGGCTTCATGATACCAAACCATTGCAAACCTGTATCATGCATGCATGGGCCATATCTTAGCACCACTGGAGGAAGCTGGCTTAGATGGTATTGTTATGAAAAGTGGCGATGGTATCTTGTGTCATGGTCATCCCTTATTTTCTTGTTTTGTTGGTGACTATCCTGAGCAAGTCTTGGCTACAGGAGTTAAAGCCACGGAATGTCCAAAATGCAACATACCACCAGACAAACTTGGAAGCAATGCCACACCTTTCGAGATGCACAACCTTGACATCATCCTTGATGCATTGGCTGCAATTGACCATGGAGATATCAAATTTGTGCATGCATGCCGCGAAGCTGGAATTAAACCCATTATACATCCATTCTGGGAGCCTTTACCCTATACCAACATCTTCCAAGCCATCACACCAGATGTACTCCACCAATTATATCAGGGTCTAATCAAGCATCTCCTTGGTTGGCTGGCTGAGGCATTTGGAGCAGCCAAAATAGATGCCAGATGTCAGAGGCTCCCCCCAAATTACCATATTCATCTATTTATGAAAGGCATCACTAGCCTCTCACGAATTAGTGGTACAGAGCATAGTCAGATATGCTGTTTTCTACTTGGCATCATCATTGACATCCAGCTCCCCAACCAACTTGCACCGAGCTGTCAGAGGTTTACTTGACTTCTTGTACCTTGCGCAATATCCTTGCCATAGTTCCGAAATGTTGACTCTTCTTGTGGAAGCTCTTGATCTTTTCCATGACAACAAGCAGATCTTTGTGTTACAAACTCAGATAGTTCTTCCGTAACAATCCCAATAAAGGGAGATCAAATGTACGGTATCAAGAGGGAGCTTTGACAAGAGGTAGAACTCTGTCAAAGTGATCTAGTAATGGCTAGTCTTCTTGCAAGAAGCTAGATCTGATAGGATCCCTTGGTCCTAAGGAGGTATTGAGGAGAACTGAGTAGATTCAAGTTAAGGAGAAAATACAGAAGTAGCTAGGGTTTAAATAGGTAAGGAATCATCCACAGACCAGTCCAGGAGATGTTGTAAAAGTACAGGAAAAGGAAGTCAGAGATAAGGGTATCCTCATGGTCGACATGAGGTAGTCTAGAAGCTAGACGGGGATCAAAGAGAAGAGAAAGAAGAGAAGATGTGCATGCATAGTCCACAAGGCGTTCTGTGAAGAGTCAAGAAGAGAAGAGAGATGGAGATGAAGAGAGCACGCATAGTCCTGCAAGGTGAAATGGAAGGGAAAATGATGGGGCAGTGAAGTGACTATAACATTACCCTCCTGTCAACATCTGAAGTCTCCGACTTCAATCATAATTTTGGTACAACTCCGGGTTGATGTCTGCGTCTTTGGCGAATTGTGCTTTGAACTCGTCTGCTTCGTTGTCTCTGGCATTCTCCCATTGCTTAAGCTGGTAGTGAAAGGCATGAGTGCCTGGCTTAGCAGAGGATATGATCTTTTTGCCTTTAAGATCTGGGCAAAAGGCGGAAAGATGGCATGGTTCGTGCTTATTGCATATGCGACAGAAGTATTTGGGGCAATTGATTTGGCGATGCCCTTCGTAGCTGCAGTAGCGGCATGTGATGGTGGAGTAACCAACACCATTGCAGTCACGGAAGGTTTCTTTGGAAGGGGCGCAGACAGATTGAGATGCATAAGGGATTTCTTCTTCTTTTACAGAAGGTGTAGGGATTCGATTGATAGGACGTGAGAGTCCGATGCCAAAAGAAACCGTTTCTCTCTTTTTCTGGCGATTATGGCGCGGGGATCCTGCAGAGCGGATGGCGAGTTATAAGGAGCGTGGAGGAGTCGGAGGATGTAGTTGGACAGGAATAGGGGTATCACTTTCTGAAGAGGGGGGGGAGGTAGGGACGGTTTGCTCGATAGGTTCCGGGGACATGCAAATATTATAGGAGGAAGAGCGTAAATAATTGTCTGGTTTAGGAAAGTTGGGAAGAGTCATGGCAGACTCGATTCCTTTGTCCATGAGGCGACGGAGAGCAAGGTTCTTGACTTTAACCTGCTGGGTGATGACAAGTCTGGCTTCATTGTTGATCATCATAGAGTTGGTATAAGCGATGGTGAGGTCTGCGGCACAGAAAATGGTCATTTGCGCAAGTGCATCAAGGTCTTCAGAGAAAAAGATTCGAAGGGGAGGATACAGTATCGAGATAGGAGGGCAGCTTCTACAAGGGCTTGTCTCTCACAGAGAGCAAGATCAGAGCGGTGGATTTCGAGAGATGAGGCAGAAGAGGAGGAGTTGCAGGAAGAAGGCATGGTGTTTGAGTGCATTCAGGTGAGGAGTCTGGCGAGTTGGAGGCATTTCTTATAGGTTTTCAGGATTTCTTGGGCGTTGGCCAATTCCTTTTCGGAGAGCCATGAGTTTTCTGAACTAGGGTACCCTTTCCATGACACGAGGAAGCGGTGTTTTCCTTTTACGTTTCCCTTGTGGGCGAGAACGGCTTCTATCTCGTATTCTTCATGTCCATTGATAAGGTCAGGGGGTGGTTCAGGGTAGTTAGGTCCATGGACTTCGGTTTTGTGATAAGGGGAGAGTTCTGAGGCATGGAAAACAGGATGTGATTTCCAAGAGGAGGGAAGTCAAATTTTGAATGTGATAGGGGAGAGGACTTCTTCTACTTCAAAGGGTCTGTATCACTTGGGAGCAAGCTTCTTTGATGGGAGGTGTGTGATGAGGTGCGCGGTGGAGAGCCAAACCTTGTCTTTAGGTTTCCAAGGTTCAAACTTTTTTCCAAACATCTGATCAGCCATGCATTGCATAGCAAGGTTGTGGCATGATAGAGCTTCTTCTCGGATCTTCTGGAAATGTTTGATTCGATCTTCTGCTGCGGGAATGGAAGATTCAGGGAAGGCATAGGGAATTCCTCAAGGTTCATAAATCATCATGAGGAAGAAGGGGGAGGCATTGTAGGAATTGTGTTTTCGATGATTATGGATGAATTCTGCCATAGGGAGGTGCTTGACCCATTCAGAAGGCATGGATCTGCAGTAGATGCGGAGGTAGGTTTCTAATTCTTGGTTCAAGCATTCGGTTTGCCCGTCAGTCTGAGGGTGGTAGGCAGTGGATAGGGCGACTTCATAGTCAAGGAGCTTTCCGAGCTCTTTTGCGAACTTGGAGGCAAATTGTGGGCCTCTGTCAGAGATGATTTTGTCATAGAGCCCAAAGCAGAGGAAAACTTTCTTGAAAAAGAGTTGGGCGACTCCTTCTGCGGTAATGGTTTTCTTGCAGGGACAGAGAATTACCCCCTTTGTAAGGCCATGGTCTACCACGACCATAACAGAGTCATAGCCTCCTGATTCAGGGAGGTCAGTGATCAGATCAACGGAGATCTGTGAGAAGGGGCGAAGCGCAGAAGATGGGATAGGGTTTAGGGGAGGGGTGGTCAGATGAGTGTTGGATTTCATTTGCTGACAAAGGGCGCAACCCTCTACGTATTTTCGGATAAAGGTGCCCATACCAGGCCACCAATAATCTCGCTTGATGAGTTCTTCAGTCTTAAAGTGTCCGGGGTGACCGGCAGTAGGGTGATTGTGGTGGAGGGATAGAATCCTGTGACGGAGTGAAGGTGGGACATAGGCGCAGTTTTTGTAAAAGAGAGTCCCATCATCGATCTTCCAATCAGAGAGCACGGATTTCATAGGGGGTGCATTTAACCCGTCAAGGGCCTGCTGAGTGGCGAGGATAATCGGGTCGTCTAGAGTCAAAGATGAGTCTTTCAAAGACTGGGCGAGTTCGGTGTCAAGGATTCAGATAAAGAAAGAATTGGGGAGTAGCATGACATTGGTGTTGTCAGAGGCTTTGGCAGAATGATCAGGGTGGCGGGAAAGCACATCAGGAGCAGCAAGCTTGCTTCCTGCGATGTGGTGGAGTTCAAGGTCAAATTCATTCAGGGTCAGTTGCCAACATGCTTGTTGGCATGTGAGATTCTGTGCAGATCGGAAGTAAAGGAGGTTCTTGTGGTCAGTGAATACTATCACAGGGTGAGGGTTTCCTTCAAGATAGTGCCTCCATGCTTTCAGAGCATGGATGATGGCAAGAAGTTCCCAGTCATACACCTGGTAGTTTTGTTCGGCGGGGTTAAATGATTGAGAGAGATACCCGCATGGGTGGTAGGCTCCATTCTCATCTGTCTGAAGGAGTACTGCCCCTGTAGCTACAAGGGAAGCGTCAGTAGCAAGGGCGAATTGTCAGTAAGGGTCAGGGTTTCGGAGGACGGGTTCAGAGAGGAAGCATTTCTTCAGCTTCTCAAAGGATTCGGTGCAAGAAGGTGTCCAATCAAACTTGGTGTCTTTCTTGGTTAAGTTGATCAATGGTCGTGCAAGGTCAGAGTAGTGGGAAATGAAATGTCGGTAGAAGTTGCAGAATCCGAGGAAGGATCAGACTTCTTTCACTGAGGAGGGGGTCTGCCAGTCTTTGATTCCAGAGAGTTTGGCAGGGTCCATGGCTACTTGGCCAGGGCAGATAATCATGCCAAGGTAATCTACTTCTTGGACATCAAAGAGGCATTTTTCGGGTTTCAGGAAGAGGGTTTCTTTGCGGATGATTTCTAGGATGCGGTGTGTCCTTTCGCAGTGTTCTTCTAGGGATTTTGAGTATATAAGGATGTCATCCATGTAGACGATCATCCATCCTTTGGAGATTTCTTTCTGAAACATCTGGTTCATGTATGCTTGGAAAGTGGCTGGCGAGTTGCACAGCCCAAAGAACATGACTTTTGGTTCAAAGAGTCTGAATGAGGTGGTGAACGCTGCTTTCCAGCGGTCGTTGGGGTGGATCAGGATGTTATTATATCCGGAGTGGACATCCATCTTGGTGAAGTACTTTGCATCATGAAGTTTCGCGATCAAAGGGGGAATCAATGGGAGGGGGTAGGCATTCTTTATCGTCCACTCATTGATGTAGCAATAATCTTGGCAGGGTCTAAGGGAACCGTCCTTCTTTCCTACAAAGAAGCCGCTCACTTGAGGCAACTTCGATGGCTGGATGAAATCCTTGGCAATATGTTCATCAAGGAAGGCTTTTACAGCATCGGTTTCTTTAGGTGATAAGGGATAGGTTTTCGTGGATTTCGGGATGAAGCCTGGTTTGGTTTTGATTCTGTGGTCAACACCAGGTCTAGAGGGAGGAAGTTTGTTCAGGCCGTCTTTGGCAAAGATATCGGCGAAGTCGTGGAGGTATTCTGGGACAAGCTCTTCGAAGGACTTCTTCTTCTTTTCTTGAGCGTCTTTGAGAGCGAATTCTTGAGCTTTATTGCTAGTCTTCAGATATTCATCTTCTTTGGCTTTTCTCAGAATCCATAGATTCCTGAGAGGAGAGAGGGATGCCATATGGCAGATTTCAGCAGCAGATGTGCCATCGCGAGTGAGGGGAGTGTCGAATGAGAGGTTTTCGAATAGGGTTACCTCGGAACCATCGGCGGTGTATTTGATCAGCACCTCATCATTGTTGAGAGTGTATGTTGCAGGGTCATCTACCCTTTTTGCGAGGAAACAGTCTTTTTCCCAGGGTTCAGTGGGGACGTCGTCCCATACATCCCAATTGGTGTCATATTGGGGAGGAACAACATGGTCAGGGATTGCTGGGGGGAGTTCTTTGAGGCAATCATGCCATACTTCTTCTTCTCGAAGTTTGATTCATTCTATGGTTCTTTTGCCGTTCATAGGCAGGGGTTTCTGGCGAGGGTAATCACTGTCTGTCTCAAGTTCTTCAGAGACGGTGGGTTTAGCACTGGTTCCGTGAGGTTTTCCATCTTTGTAGACCATGTGCAGTCCCCACTTCTTTTGGAATATGTTCTCGAGTCTGATAGATCGGGGGGTGGAAGGTAACCGGACTGTGTCTTCTGTCCAGTTGAACTCAGGGTTCATGGCAGTCAGCCAGGGTTTCCTGAGCAGGATCATGTCATTTTCGTTCATGTTAAGGACATTGAACTTTCCTATCATGACACGTTCATTGATTTTGATCGCGAGGTGGCAGTAATGCGTGATGGTATGCTTGGAGAGTTCTCCGTCAGCAGTGCGGATCTTGATCGGTTTTGACAGTTTGTGCGTGGTGATCTTGTGTTTTCTGACAAACATCCAGTGAATGAATGTTGCAACTGCGCCAGTGTCAATGACAGCAGTAGTTTCCATCGATTTTTCTTGACGTTTGGAGGATAAGACGGTGACCAGCACCCTAAATTCTCTGGTCTTTCCTACATTCTTGATGGTACGTATGAGGTAAGGGAGTTCTAATGCTGTAGTAGGCTCCCGTTCTAAAAATCCATTCTTTTGGTCTCCAGTTCTTCATCGTCAGAGAGTTCTTCGATCTTTGCAGTTTCTTCTTCAGGCACTGTATGCCTTACTGGTTGCTTTCCTTTATCTTTCTTTCGGTCATCTCCGGTCTTCTTCATCTTTGGGTGGAATTCAGGGTCATTGGCGCGATGGCCAGGTTTGCGACACACGAAGCACAAGCCTTTCTTCATGTATTCAGCTTTGGCTTCAGGGGTGAGGTGGTCCATGTCCATTGCATCAGGATTGCAGGTTCTGGTGGGTGTGTATCAGGGGGTCATCTTCCGGTTGTTCTGGGAAGTGTGGTGCAAACGGTGAGACATGAGTAGCTGGTAGGCTGACTCGATGTTGATCACTTTCTTGATGAGGGCGTCGAAAGTATCAGGGATGTCTCCCGAGTTGCAGAGTTTCTCTACGACCTTGGGTTTCAGGCCTCTAAGGAAGTAGTCTTTCTTGGTGATGTAGTTCGTGATTCCAGCTCTTCCAGAGAGCTGTTTGAAGGTGTTGATGTACTTGTTGATGTCTCTGGTCTGTTTAAGACTGTGGAGTTTATACAACGCAGTACCTGCAGAATCGATGGGGTCAAATGCGAGTTTCAGGTCATCTAGGAACTTTGCCCAAGTTCCATAGCCGAATGGCTGGTTCATGTCTAGGTTGATCTCCATGGCATGGTCGATGAAATCTTCCATCCAGGTGGTGGCAGCACCATCCTTGAAGAAGGAGAGGGTGAAGCCAATCTTCTCAGTATTGGTGACATAGATCTTGTCGTTGATGGAGAGGTATAGGTGCATGAGTCTGATGAATTTGGAGAATGTTTCTCTGTCTCCGTTGAAGTCTGGGGGAGTGCCAATTTTCTTTTCTGCTACTTTAGGCATCTCGTCTTCTGAATCTTCTTCATTGTCTGTTGGTTCTTCTGGTTCTGGGTCTGGGGGTGGAGCCTCGTAACGAGCTCTAGGGAATCTGGGTTCAGGTGCAGGTGCATCTGCGATCTCTTCATCTTGGTCAATAACGACAGAGGATTCAAAGGTTGCTTCAGCAATATCTCCGAGTGCTACTACTCTTCCTCCAGGGATTGATGATGGTCCTGGGTAGAGTGAGGTGAAAGGGTTCAGTGGTGTCTGTGGTCTGTCTTGCCCAACTGTCAAGGTCGGGGATCTGGGATATGGGTTCAGCCCAAAGGCTTCTTGGGCGGCGTGTCTTTGCTTTCATGAAGACGTTCTGGTCAGAGTGGGCCCCACTGGATAGCTGGGGTATCAGGTGTAACTTGAATCTTTTGTTACGAACTCAGATAGTTCTTCCATAACAATCCCAATAAAGGGAGATCAAATGTACGGTATCAAGAGGGAGCTTTGACAAGAGGTAGAACTCTGTCAAAGTGATCTAGTAATGGCTAGTCTTCTTGCAAGAAGCTAGATCTGATAGGATCCCTTGGTCCTAAGGAGGTATTGAGGAGAACTGAGTAGATTCAAGTTAAGGAGAAAATACAGAAGTAGCTAGGGTTTAAATAGGTAAGGAATCATCCACAGACCAGTCCAGGAGATGTTGTAAAAGTACAGGAAAAGGAAGTCAGAGATAAGGGTATCCTCATGGTCGACATGAGGTAGTCTAGAAGCTAGACGGGGATCAAAGAGAAGAGAAAGAAGAGAAGATGTGCATGCATAGTCCACAAGGCGTTCTGTGAAGAGTCAAGAAGAGAAGAGAGATGGAGATGAAGAGAGCACGCATAGTCCTGCAAGGTGAAATGGAAGGGAAAATGATGGGGCAGTGAAGTGACTGTAACACTTTGTCGACCTTGGAATCCAAAACAATTTCAATCTCCCAAAGCTCCATGCAGCCTGGCACTATATGTCAATGATCCAGGCTTTTGGCACGACTGACAATTATAATACAGAATATACTGAGCACCTCCACATTGACTTGGCCAAAGATGCATATTGTGCAACAAACCACAAAGATGAGTTTGTCCAAATGACTCAGTGGCTTGAACGCAAAGAGAAGATCATTCAACATGAGAGGTATGTCATGTGGTGCCTCCACAGCAATCTCATTTGACACCAACCACGTCCACCAAACCTGTCTTTTGCCCATGTTCAAACATTAATGAAGCATCCAAGTGTGAAAAGTGTCCCAATTTAGAAATTAGTCACAGAGTATGGGGCCACGTACTTTTGTGAGGCACTTGCAAGATGTGTTGCACAGCTGCATCATCCACATGAAGCCACCACTCGTTGCCACCTCAAAGACCTTGCTGCCACTATTCACCTCCCATTCCATACACTTCCTGTGTATCACATAGTCAAATGGTGATCTGTTGATGCACAGGGACACAGTGATCTGTGTGTGTTAAGGTCATACTCTCGTAGGATTGGATCCAAAGGACTTCGGCCTCAGCTTGTGCGCTGTGCCCCTTTCCCAAGTACTGTCCCTTATTTCAAAGTACTAATGACAACGCGTCCGAAGGTCTGGATGAGTATCGTAGTATATCCAGATGTCTTCCGGATATCGGAAATGTGTATAAGGCTAATCCAGATGTATCTGAACTAGAAACTAACAGAGTATAGACTACCCAAAGGTAGAGCCGGAGATGTAGACTATTTGAATCTATCCGAAGTCTTGGAGGATGACAAGAGTAAGAAGTACTCAAGTCCGGAAGACAGAAAGAGGACAAACTAAGATGATATTTGAACTGAGGTACTACAGGACATTTACATGAGTTTATATACTAGTAGGCATAATGAAAAGATCAGTAAGCAGTATCTGAGGCTATGTATAAAGCATATGCAAAGGTTAATAATCACGAGTCGGAAATGAACATAGGTAGATGGATCAGTAATCATACCGGTAATAGATATAGCTGAAACAATGGAAATAAGGAAATACTGAATAGGCTGTGTTTAACATTAAATGAACAGGAAATGAAATAGGAAGCTTATCTATATCAGAATGGAAGCGGATCTATGCATCAGACCAGATCGGATCTAAGGTCCGGAGTCCAGAAGAGAAGCGTGGATATTATAGGATATGACAGTGTGTCACATTGGATAGCATGCACATCAAGCCTCGCTGTGTAGCCACCAGTCAAACAGACACTGATGTCCCAGCATGATTTGATACCGTGCTTATTAATGATGGGACTGGCCATTCTGTAGGTATTGAAAGTCAGTTTTTGATTCTCGAGGATGATAGACAATCACAAATGATATATTTTCAACAGGCTACCATGTGGGTCAGATTCATGTCATATTCTTGATCCCACAGAATTCTATCCCAATGATGTTCCCTACCACAATCCAGCCTCCCAAACATCTTGCCTATGTAGAGTGGTTCACTCAGTTTCCTCCTACACCTGATTCAAACCATGGAATCTTCAAAGTCAGCTGCATTGTGCAATCGGGTGAGAGAGTTGCAAGCATTATACCTGTCGCAAATATCCACCAAAGTGTTCATCTTATTCCAAAGTTTGGACCTGCTGCACCTCGTCAATGGACAAGTAGCAAAGTCCTCGAACAATGTAACACTTTTTTTGTCAATTCTTATATTGACAGGCATACATTTGTGACAATTAGATAGCACATTATAACTTCATTATAGAATGTTGAAGTTTAGCAAGAAATTATCGATCTTATCCATAGTTTGTAATATTCTTGTCTTTTTATCAAAGTTCACATAATTTGGACTATCTTTGTCTAGCTTTGTGCAGGAGGGTTTTCCTGATGTCAGCCAATTTAACATCGTTCAAACGTTCATCGTTCATAAAGTTACCACTTTATTACGCAGGCAGGGCCTTGAGGCACAAATGGAGGAAGTCGAAGTCTTTGAGTGAACATCAAACGTAGCTTTCGTACCCCTTGTTCATCTGCTATGACAAGTCATGACTGTCCACCTTACCTTCCTATTATCCCTGTCTCATCGCATGGTGGCACAATTCAGCACCTGGCCGTTGTCCATAAATAACGAATACAAACATATTTTTGGGCCCTGAAGGGGTAAATTAGGCAGGATAATGACAGCGAGGCGGCCCCTCCCATCCCTGCAGCTGACCTTCTCCTCTTCCTAGGCTGAAACCCCATTGAGGGCTGGAAGTGACTGCCATTCACGGGGAAGACTACATCAAAGTGCGACTTGAATGCGGTGTATTGTTCAGCTCACCATGAATGCAGGTGCCCTGCATCTGCATGTGTATATTTCCTTTTCAGCTACTTGCGCAGTGGAATGAGTGCCCTGAAATTACACAAATGAGGATTGTCATCAGTTCCTTGGCAAGCCCTGGTAATATTTACGCAAGTAGGTTCCCATTCTGCTTTGCAAAATGTTTAAGGCCATATCCCATCCATCACATCGTGATCTACTCGAGAACCATCATCAGGTAAGAGTTAATTGAGAACACCAGGGTAGCAAGCAATGGCGCACACCAAGTATTGATCAGCGACAACTATTGGGTTTAGTGGCTTTGGGAAACAGGATGATCCAGAAGCAACTTAGCAAGTGTCTACTAGGAAGCATCTCTGCTGCATCATCCTTGTCCTTTGGCCTAGATATACAAGCTTTGCTGACATGACATCAGGAAAATAACGGATTCATTTTTATGACTTAATAGTAACTTAAAACACATTTAAGGGACCAAAAATGAAAATTCAGAGCAATGCGAGAAAAGTCACAAAAAGGCCACTCATCCTCTGATTTCGACTTAAATTTCCTTTATACTTATTTGATGGCCATTTTTCAGACATTATAAATGAGAGAACAGTGTCTTAGAAACCATTGCGCCGTCTATTAAAAGTCAAAAAAATGTGTAAAAACATAGTATAAAGTAGTAAAAAATGTGAGTCCAAGCAGACACAAAGAGAAACGCAGTGCAAGATAATAGCAAAAATGCAAACCAGAAAGATGCAGACACAGCTCCAAAACCAACAGAAAAGCAGCCTAGGGTAAACGCCGGATGAGTAGTACCACAAGGACAATCTGCACAAGCTCTGTTAATGGGAGTCGTTTGGACGCAAAAAATGAGAAAATACCGAAAGCTAAGTTATCAAACCAAGAGGCACACATTGAGTTCTTCAGAGTCGTCGTCAGAAATGAAGTCTTCAAGTCCAGACTTGGATTTCTTGAGAAGCTTCCAGGACATCAAGGTGATATCACTCATGATATCTTTGCCCTTCAGACGAGCCAACTTTGAAAATGAGTGTGTAGCTGGGCCCCAATTGTTTACCGAAAATGCATGGGCAGTCGAGGTCTCCTTCCCGGTGGCCTTGTTCAACACCTTTGGTGTTTTGATCATGAGCTTGCATTGCGCCGGGGGAGCTGCAAGTACATCCTCGATGTTAATTACATTGTCTTTGATGAGCTTGAGGGTACGTTCCAACTGCACAATAAATTAGCTTCATTTTCAAGCAAAGAAAGAAAAACTTACCGCAGCAGCAGCTATCCCAACAACACCACTAATCCCACTCGCAGTGAGAGCCTCAGTGTTAAGCGCCAGAACATTGGCATGGCCAATTGTTGCTTGGAGGTGGCCGGTGGCCACCAGCTGGAGCATAAACGGGGACCAGAAAGTCTTCATCTTGTCAATGACATCCGGGTCTTCATAAAGGAATGTGAAATCCGAAAGAAGATACTCAGTGAGGTCACCAGGGTTAGCGTCATCATTCTGAACCATAAAGTCAATGATGATGGCGATGGCGGTAGAGCCAAAATTGCTGCGCCACTCAGAGAGGCATTGATTGGTCTAAAATTAAGTGCATGAGAGGGGGAAAAATGAATGGTAGACGAGCATACAACACCAAAAACAGAGCCTTGCAAGGAGGGTGTGTACTTGACCTCTGGATAGACAACTTGAAAGATATGGTTCATAGCTTCCAGGAGGGCATCATCACTAATGTTCCAAAGGTTCGGCTGACTTCCTGCCCACAAATAGATGGTTGGAAGAAATACTTTTGGCCAGCGTCTGTCCTGACAAGCGGGAGGAAGATCTGTGTTCCGGTAGGATGACTGAGCCTTGATCATTTCAACCCAAGGGCCATCACCCGCCTGTGTGGACACCAAGGGAGTGTCTGACAGGTCCATTTGTTTGGTCTTGACCTTTGATGCAGTCTTGACCTTCTTTGCAGGTGGTACCTTAGCATCAGTAGTCATAATGGTAGTCTGGAGAATATAAGTTAAGTCTGATCTGTATGTGAAAAAACAATGCACCAAGGATGTCGTTTGTGGGGCCTTCTTGATATTGACAACCATGAGTTCCTGCATTCCCTGCAGATCGTCCGAGTCAATCAACATTCCAGTGTCACCGACAAAGCTAAGGCTAGCTAGTGAAGACTCCTCCAGGTCATCAAAACTCTCCATGGTCTCGAGGCTGGGCCCTGACGCCAATTTCCATTTCATACCACTTGCGAATTGGGTGGCGTGAGGTTGGCAAGGCTGAGTAGCCGGTGGGGGAATGCCATTCGACTTTTCTGCAGCCAAGTAGCGAGCAGCCTGTAACATATGAAGTTGAGATGATGGTGGGGGATGGTCACTGAATTTTGGCCCAGGATGTAACTATGCGTCCCCAAACGACAATGAACGGTCAAATATTATTTTAATGACCAAAAAAAATGCATACCTTGCTGCCAGGTTCAACGTCTTCAGACTCCAAGTCAGTAACATCATCGAACTGGAGGATAGGCTTTGAAAAGCATTAGTTTGATGAATTAGAGTAGAAAATAACATACCTCAACTGATTGTCTTCCTGTCTTCATCACTTCAGATGCAGCCTGGCGTTCATATGAGTCGTCGATGTCTTCTTTGCCGAATCCTCCAACCAGATCACTGATAGGAATGGCAGACACATCGGAACCTTTTGCTGGAATGGCTTTGGAGCTTATGCTAGTCATGTTTGAAGTAGCCATTGTCACAGAGTGGGAGAATATAGTGGATGGAGGGACAGAGGCTTTCGAAACAGAAATTGGCCGCCGGGAGCCGCCATTTTCGGATGAACAACTTGAAGGACTTGGTACATCTGAAGCCCAGGCCTTGATATGGCCACTATATGAAGATTTTATGGTGGACCTGAATTCCGCTGTCATATTAAGGAAGAAGAGTGTTGACTCAGAGAGTAGTAACATGGGAGTTAAGAAGATAACATACATCGGTAAAGAGTTTCCTTTCCTGTCTGCGAGATCAACACGTGCAAGCTCCGCAGCCTTCGAATTCATTGATTTCAAGTGCGCATTAACCGCATCTCTGTGTGACTTCTTTCCAGGCTTCAGTTTTGAAACACCCTCAAACGCTTCAACATTCATGTCATCCTCCCCAATATTTTCTGTCAGTTGGCCCTGCTTTTCCTGACCTTCTCTCTGATCCCCATGTCCTCCACCCTGCACAGTGGCTGCTGGTTGAGGCTGTGATGAAGACGTCACTTTGGCTGCAACCGGATGTGGTCTAACTGGCTTTGGCTTTCTGACCGCCTTGGAAGCCTGTGCCTGCTCCATTTCGGCCTGTATATTTGTGAGGCGCTCGATACCTTGCAGGGCAGCTAGTTCCTTTGTTTTGAGGTCTTCTTTGAGATGTTTGTTGTTAGCAGCTATTTCAGCTTTGGTACGTTGTTTCCTAGTTGCGTTGAGCACAACCTGACCAGGATGAGCATCAGCGTTTTTCGCGCGTGTTCTATGAGCAGCAGTTCTGGCTGCTGAAGACATTTTGCTGGGGTCGGTAGAAGCAAGATACAGATAGCGAGGGATACGGTTGGTGACGGGAGAAGCCCAGGTTAGTAGATTTGACTTTCAATGAAATTTGTATGGTTCATGACCAAATAAACATTGTATTTTCGCAGGCCTTCTCAATCAACTTGAGGACGTGAAGTACCTGCTGCTGCACATACACCATTCCTATGCCCCAAGATGCTTATTTCTATCGTTTTCACTCTGTTATAATGCCTGCCAATGCAACAAACTCCCATCCTCGTCCGGACCACAGTACCCTCCAGCTTCCTTGCAGCCATCTGAGTTGCCAGCGATATTTCAAGACTGCTGCTGGAAGGATGAAACATAGGCTTTCAGTGCATCCAATAATCCCACAACCTGTCTCAGCTCCCTGTCCACCTTCTGCCGAACTCTTGGATCCAGGAAATGACCAGCAGTGTGAAGATGATGTTCCTTTCAATGCTGATGAAGTCCCTAGGCCATTGTCTCCACCTGCTGATGTCAATGCAGAATTTTATGGACCGAAAAATCAGTTTTATCGAAATTATCATAAAGGTCTTGATGGTGAGTGATGTTGTGCACTTCATAAAATAAAATTCTAATGTCTGCTTTTGTTTAAAGGTCGACCTTGTGACGAAAACAGCGTGTTTCTTTCTCTGGGCACTCTGCCACCTCCACTTGTTGAGCGTCCTGCTGACGACTGGACACCATTTCGTAATCGGATTGAATTTGAAGCTGCCGAATTCTTATTTTGCAAAGATCAAATGTCTGCCTCCCATATTGACACCTTACTTGACCTGTGGGCCGCTACACTTGCAAAACACGACGATCATCCGCCCTTTGCTAATCACTGAGACTTATATCAGACAATTGATAGTATTCCGCTTGGAGATGTGCCATGGCAGAATTTCGCAGTCAAATTTTGTGGCGACAAACCAGATGTTGACATTCCACCATGGATGAATGGCTCTTATGATGTATGGTTTCGAGATCCACGTGAAGTCGTCCACAACATGCTCGTGAACCCAATGTATGCAGATGAAATGGATTATCAGCCCTACTGTGAGTATGCCTCAGCAACCGATGAATGCCAGTGGAAGGACTTCATGTCTGCTGATTGGGCGTGGGATCAGGCGGTAAGTTTTTAAATACAGTGCAATATATATATACTTATACACTATTGCATACAGGACGAAATTTCCAATGATCCTGACATGGTTGGGGCAACCTTTGTTCCCGTTATTCTCGGCAGTGATAAGACAACTGTCTTGGTTGGCATGGGCAACAATGAATATTACCCGCTATATCTTTCTATTGGCAATGTTTGAAACAATGTCCGTTGTGCACACCGAGACGTGATTGCTGTCATAGGATTTCTTGCCATGCCAAAAAGTAAGGTTCATTCAATTTTCATGCTAATCACAGGTGCTAACAGTAGGTTTTATATAAAGCTGCATGAGTGCATGCTGAGGATCCGAAGTTCCGAAAGTTTCGTCGTCAGCTATTTCACTCTTCCCTTTCGAAAATTCTTCAGCCCCTCAAGCCTGGAATGATGAAACCCAAAGTGGCTCATTTTGGAGACAGTCACTTCCATCGTGTTGTCTATGGACTCAGACCCTATATCACTGATTATGAAGAACAGGTCCTGTTGGGATGCATCGTCAAACACTGGTGTGCAAGGTAAGTATCTCCGAGCCTTACACTACTACTTGTTCCTCATCAACCGGCAACACGTTCATAGGTGTCTTGCATCACGTCTTAACCTTGATGATGATGCCTTGGACCGTTGCTGTGAATATGTGGATGCTCTGGTGGAGGAAGGTACTCTATTAGAGATCTGGGATGATTATGGAATTGTTGGTGACATTGTGGTGAGTACATTTTCTTTTGGATACGGTTATTGAATTGCTGGACACCGTCGTCCCGCATGAGGATCAGTGTCTCTTGACGCTTTTTCATTTATGTTTCGTCTGCTAATCTTCTCTTTTCAAGTTGTGCTAACTCCATTCAATTTCCCAGCCATTTACCAACGATTTCCCCCACACTGATATAAACCGACTCATCGCCCCTGATCTCCTTCACCAGCTGATCAAGGGAGCTTTCAAGGACCACCTTGTAGATTGGGTGGAGAAATATTTGTTACTGACCCATGGAAAATGCGAAGCTCAATGAATCATGGATGACATTGACAGAAGGTATGTTTCATTTTTTGTCATGAGACTCAATCATTCATCATGATATACAACAGAATTGTGGCTGTTGCATCCTTCACAGGTTTATGATGTTTTCCTGAGGGATGAGGGTTCAAACAATGGACCGGAGACGACTCAAAGGCACTTATGAAGGTTCGATTTTCTTAAGTTTTGTTTCTTGCTGCTCATTGTTGGCAGGTGTATTTGCCTGCAATTGAGGGTCACCTTCCACAGGACATTGTGTGTGCCTTTTGCGCACTTTTAGAGTTTTGTTACCTTGTCCGCTGCAACATCATCACAGAGAAGACCCTCACCGAAATTCAAGATGTGCTTGCATGATTCCACCACTACCGTGAAGCATTTTGAGATGCAGGTGTTGTTCCCATGTTTTCCTTACCATGTCAGCACTCGCTCAAGCATTACATCCAACTTATACGACTTTTCGGTGCCCCAAATGGCTTGTGCTCATCGATTACCGAGAGCAAGCATATCAAGGCTGTAAAGGAGCCTTGGAGATGCTCGAGTTGCTTCAATGCACTTGGTCAAATGCTGCGGACCAACCAGTGGCTGGATAAGCTCGCTGCTTTACATGTCGACTTCACCAGGCGCAATATGTTGAGCGGTACATGTTTATCTGCTGTCGTGATGGCTCTTCATATGTATCAAAATTTCTTTGCCAAGTCAATAACATTAATTTTTCCTTTGACAGGATGATTTCAAGACCTTGATGACGCAGGAGGTGGCCATGCTTGTGCCACTGACAGTGCACCTCCAAATGGCTCGAACGCCAATGTTCTGGATGTGGATGAAGGTCACGATGACAGTGAAGTGGACAATGAGTCTACAGTGCTACAAGCAGATGTCCAGCTTGCACTAACTGTTACGAACTAGGATAGTTCTTAACAGCAAAGGCTCGACAGAGCCGTCTGGTTGCTGAGATTTGCGTAGCCTTTCAAATAAGAAAGGGGTCTTAAGACTTAGACGAAGGAGTGCTTCGACTAAGAGATCGATTCAGACGACTTAAGATTGGAGGTCTTAAGCAAAGGAAGTTTCAGGTGAAAACCTAGTAAGATTGAAGTGAAGTTTCTAGGTAGCAATACACGTGCTTAAATAGGAGTCATATATGCGCACGGACCAAGACAATAGTGGGAAGAGAGCGTAAAGAGTCGCTTAGAAAGGAAGCTGTAAGCGAGTTTAGAAAACAAACGGTCATAGTAGTACAAGCGAGACAAAAGGAGTAAGAGAAACAATAAGTAGCGTGATTGTAACACTAACACCCTGTGCGTTGATCAGATTGATACCTCCTGTTTATTGCTAATATTGCTTTAGAACGACGACGTGCCAAAACGATTGCTGCGCTCGCAGCAGAATTAAATATTACACATTTACCCAACCTCCTCTGACAGTTCCTCTTCAAACAGAAGCATCCGAATGACACTCGAGACGTCTCTGAAGTTTCAGAGTTCCACTTCCCTCATTACAACGGCGGAATATCTGTCTTCAACTCTGCTTCATCAAGATTTTATTCGCCGAGTGATCTCAGTGGCATTGGGGGCATGCACACGGAATACATTTGTGCGTGTCCTCAGTGGCGAAACGGACATGCTCGCAATGACTGCATGTTCATTAGCACGAAACCAGAGCTCAAGGGCATGCAGGGATTTGACATTGCTTGTGTTCTGTGTTTTTTTTCCTTTACTTTTCAAGGAATGACTTACCCCTGCGCAGTTATTTGGTGGTTCAACACTGTTGGTGACTCTCCTGATGAGGACACTGGGATGTGGATTGTGCGGCCAGCCTATCGTGCTAATCACTCCCCACATATGTCTATTATTCACATTGATTCAATTTATCACGCAGCACATTTAATTCCAGTCTATGGTGCACAGTTTGTTTCTCATGACCTCAAGTATTACCAGTCTTATGATAGTTTCCGAGCTTACTATGTTAATAAGTATGCAGATCATCACGCCTTTGAAATTGCTTTCTAATTTACTTCACACTTTTTTCGAGCTTTATATTTGTTGGATCTTTGCACACAATGTCATCTCTTTTTGCATCTTTTTCGTCTTACCCGCCTGAATTACCATTTCGTAAATATATCCAACTTTTCGAAGATTCACTTCCAGAGGAAAAAGCTGCCGAAAGGTACAATAAGTTACCTAAGTGCAATCAAGAGATCCGTTATTTTCCTGATGATTCTGTATCATATAAATCTATATCCAGCTCGTTTCATAAACTCTCAATGCGACAGGACTTCCAAGGTACCAATAATCGCCCTCCTTTCATGGTATTCCTGAACAAGTGGGGTGAGCAAGCAGGCGAGCAGTGTGATATTCTTCACGCGTCACGAGGTGGTTTGGGGAGGTCAATCGTATCCTCGAAGCGAATCATCTTGGATTCATCGATGTGAATGGCGTGTTCGGTAGACCAATCCATAATTTTCTCGAAGTTCCTGCATCGATGACGGGTGTTGAAGTTGGCTTGAGGGGCATCATATCCCTGCACCCAGTACCATGTAATCATCGTCGTGTCGGCTTTGCACATAATACTCTGCCTTAACATTTCGATGCAGTGACCTGGACCGTGACGATATACTGTAAGCAATAATGCCTTAAGGAAGAAATAATATTCACCAATATGCCGATGGATTACATCCGGAGGGAATTGGAACGAACGATCTGAAGACGCCGAGTAATGCTCAAACCAGGCGGCTTTACGGAGCAAGTTCTATACAAGTGAGCCAAGAATGAATAAATTGTCGGTGTAGTATAGCTCACCACACAATGCAATTGGTGGATAGCTTCCATAGAGGCCATGTACCCCCCACCAACTTCGTCCGGATATCTGACTTTCGAGCGCAATTCTGTCAAAGTTGTGCCTGCTTTAAGCATCTCCTCACGGGTCATTCGAGTTGGTCCCACTGGGTTTCATGGAGGTGGACAATTGATAATTAGCATGACAGAACCAACGACGTACCATCACGAGTTATCCTATTCCAAGTGGCGTCAATTTCTGGGGAGGGGGGGCCACGATAGATAGAAGGAAAGTCGAGGGATCCGTTCAACCTTAGAATGACGGGCTCAACAGCAACACTTGCTGGAGCTGTGATAGATCAATAACTATACTGTTCGATGTGATCTGTCCACTTACAGTATATACTGGGAATGTCGTTGCTCAGCTGAGTCGAAGGTGTACGCATCCATAGCGCAAAAGAGAGAATCGACGTGCAAACAAGTACGCCATGGGACAACCACAAGCGACGAATACGTGACTTGGAACGAGACTCTGTACCGAACCTTTTTGCTAGTTTCTCGTCACCGTCGACAGTATCTATAGGAGAGTACTGCGAAAAATATTTGATCATGGCCTTTGAGTAAAGTGATTCCGTTTGTTAGTGAATACGAGGGAGCACTCAGCAGGGGCAGAATCGCGATCTGGGTCCAAGAGCCCTTAAATTGCGTGGAATGCTGCACATATAATGGTGTGCTGCATGCATTATGGGGATGCCGATTAAGCATGATGGATGGACCAATTGATCATGGGTCTGTATCAGTAACCAGTTATATCTCTCCACATCTGCGCCAGTAGAGAGAGTGCCAGATGGCTTTGACGCGTCTGCATCATGACAACGTCATGATGCAGTTTCTGCCGACTGGCATGCACACAAATAAAAAATAAAAGTGGTGCAAACAGGTCTTTTCGAAGTTAGCCTTAGTGACGTGGCAGCTATTTGAAACAATATGGCTCACTGAACGTTATCGTTATTATTACATATAGATTATGTAATACTGAAATTAGACTATGTTGACGGGGTCTTTCAAAATGGGTATTGGGTTTCAAAATCCGCTGATCATCATATCGCAAGCTACACACTGCACAAAAATATTCTGTGATTTTAGCCAGTGTTCTCTAGTGTCTATAGAATACAGCTGTGGAGATCCTATAGAAAACATCAAGCAGTTGTGTTCACAATAAATCATCCATTGAAATATGTCACACCATTGAATGTTAATGATCGTTTTGCTACAATCTATATACTTTGTCAAACAGGACAAAAACTATGTGAAAACAATCTCTGTTCTTATACAAATGATGCTTATCACTGCGATTTCTATATCACGATTGAGTGAGGGCAGAACTATGTTATCAGTGAAGTTGTTTAAAGAGTGGATGCCGCACCATGACTAGTGCAGCATCAATTATGATCTCCGCTCAAAAACTGTACATCAAGTAAGACCCGTCAACAGGAGAGGTGTATCTACAATCTTATAGCAGCCTCCAGATGGGGGCCAGGTCATCACTCACCAGTGCAATGACCTGGACTGTGAGTTTAATCCTCATTGGTATATATCCTACATCCAGTCTTTGATTATACACTTTTGTGAACAATGAACATACTCACTTTCAATCTATTACTATCATATCCTTTCCACTTAATGCACATTTTACTTACTGTGGATAGCTGATCTATATAATGTACATGCACGAATCCATAGAATCTTTGATTTCCTTCGAGCGCTCGTTCAGATATCGAGATTCAAAATTCTGCCGAGCGTACCGTTGCGGAGCTACAAAACTCCAGTGTGACATTGCTGTGACAAATTTTGAAACAGCATATCCAGTCCCTGCCAAACTGACATCGCACAAGCGGATTCCTTCCGCCGCTCGAACATCATCGCCAAAAAATCAGATTTTACCTGGGTGTGATAGAGCACGATTTTTCCCACAGGTCTGTCAAGAAGCGGAAAGAAAAAACCTCTTGACGAGTGTGCTACGCTTCAAACATCGAAAACCTTTGAAAAACCCCGCCAGTGATAGTAGTTGTTTTCTAGCTAGCTGAGACTTAGAACTAACTAAGCTATGTAACGCGTACATTAGGCGACGACGAGCGTCAATATTGCAACTTCTTCCCACTTCACAGACACTCGCAGCCTTGAAAACTCTCGTCTCAAGTACTATGCACTAGTCTCAGTCTTTTGCACCTACCGACCACTTTCCGATCATCGCGCAGATAAATGCTCAAGTTTTAGTTTTCGACACCTTGATAGTGACCGACAATGGATCGGACCGTACCATAGCATCTGTCCGACGCATTGGTAACCACTTCCTCAGCATCACAGATGCGGCAAGCTGATGGGCTTTGCAACGCTGTTGAGCATCGACGTATCCAAGCCCCGAAATTTTGAAGGTAATTAGAATTGCTATTCTCCGGATCATGAGTCACGGACATATTGATTTATTTGACCTACAGGAGCCTACAGGTGGGAAGCCCACAAGACAAATATATATGCCAGCAAGACCACAGGAAATCGTGTTGTCTTAGGAATCTCAAAAGT
Organism: Suillus hirtellus; assembly: GCA_016695485.1. Lineage (NCBI taxonomy): Eukaryota > Fungi > Basidiomycota > Agaricomycetes > Boletales > Suillaceae > Suillus > Suillus hirtellus. The sequence goes on along the minus strand of MU172280.1, from coordinate 414,373 downwards.
GCTGCTCCCACGACCTAACTGCGAAAGCTTCAAGGCTGGGGTAGTCTGAAGCGCAATAAGGAAAAAGGGTTAACGAGTCGCCATGTCATGAAACGTGGCTTCGAGACCTGAGAAAGGGTCTGGGAGATTAGACAACGTACTCCATTTGCTCTCTAAGTGCAATGATTCAGAAAGATTGTACCAGATCCTCGGCGCCCACTCAAGCCCCACGAGATTCGCCAAGCACTGTCACAGCTTCTGGGATAAATAGAAGTAAGCATTTCTTCGCAGGCACTTAATCGTCCAAGCTGTCTGGTTCACACTTGACCCATCCGCTACAGATTCAGAGTTTATTTCGCGACTCATGAGTCAGGAATACTACTCTCAGTACTCTCATTTAGATGAAATCGACGATGACAATACCAAGCTCCTTGATAGTGGTATGACAACTAGTCTTCCACTACAATCACGCTTTCTTCACCTGTGGCCTTGGCTAAGCCATGGCGTACTGATGTCCATAACTCTGTGGTTCTTCATACAATGGGCACGGTCACCTTCGATGGATGACGTAGTTATATATTGTACGTGGACGACTAGAGTCGGCGCACAAGACCTTACTTACCTATCACAGCTCCAGCAAACGAGGCAATTGAATCCATCGGCATCATAAAATTCAACGGAAGTTTCAATGCTCCTTCCATATATACTGGCACCCCATCCCCAGAGCTCGACGCCATTTGGGATAGGGTATCTCTTGATGGTTGTGCCCTATGCTTCACTTACGTCATAGACATCTACTGACTATGATATCTCCCAGTGCGCCCACTCCGTATGACACATGAGCAACTGCTCAGAACGGGGGAGAAACCTTCTCCTGCCATGGCTAGGTATCCGGACGAATACGGTGGAGGTTACGTAGCAACTGTAGAAGTCATTCACCAGCTCCATTGCCTAGTCAGTTGTAAAACACAGAGGCTGGTCGATCTTTGCTCAAATTCCTGTAGGACATACTTCGCAAAGCCAGCTGGGGTAACGAGTACTATCAGAATGGGAGCACGCATAAATCCCACGAAACCTCTCATCACCATGTCGGTGAGTATATTGTTTCTTGCTCTGCCCACAACCTACTCATGTCGCACCTCAGACCACTGCATCGAGATACTCAGGCAGTTCAGTATGTGTAGTGGTGATGTTACCATGATAACTCATGATTGGATCGAGGGAAGGAAAACTCCGTTTGCTGATTTCAATGTTCCTCACAAATGTAGAAACTTTGAGAAGATCTTAGATTGGATCGACGAGCATCGTGTTTTTATCCCTAGATCCAGTTGGGTCCGCTTAGAGGATAATGTGGACCTGCCCTTTCCTCCTTGATCGCATTCTTGTTGTATTCTTTCCATGTGATGGTGGATGTAGTCACAGAAGTGTTTGATATTCCATTTGATTTCTATCCCATGGTACCTATGTTCATGGCTGGCCGCAGTGTAAGCACTATCAAGCAATTTGCAATCCATCTTACGCGTAACTGAACGCTGGCGCTCATCTTGCCGCTGTTTTTTTTTCACAAGCTGTCCACCCCTCGTTTGGGCGCCGGGCACACTTCTCGTAGTAAGATAGTGCTCACAGAGATAAGCGTCAAACTCTAGTCGCTGCGTGAAAATTATTCCATATTGAATGATGTCAACCGGAAATAGTGACCACGTATCAACGGAGATGCGGCTAAAAAATGCATAGTTGTACGGTCATCAATCAACGCTGAATGGTATGAACCTCATTGCTTTGGGACATCGATTTTCTTGACTTAAAGTGCCGAATCTAGATGACTAGCGCACCAACGACATGACAATTCTAACAAGCTCACAAATTTTGCAAAATATTTGGGAAGACATTCGTCGACAATAGCTTTAAGCGAGTAGCCTCTGATTTGTTTAATGGAACAACGTGCTTGTTAGCACAATGCAAAATTGTCTCATACTCCATTGTACCCAGTCCCATGTTATTATCGTCACGTCAGCATTACACATGTTGTCAGCCTGATCATTCCGATGCAGTGATATGAAGCGTAACAGTAGCATATCACAAGTACAAGTTACCACCTGGTCCTCAAGTCCTCAAGTCTATTTACCAAGATGCGTACGGACTACTTCGGGGTGCCCTGGAATGAAATATCTATGGGCTTACAATACTCCGACAATGAAAAGGTTTTGCGAAGCAAGTTCTACACATGTGTGAGCCAAGAACGAACGGAGTGTATGACTTGCCAGATAATGTATTTTTAAGCGGATCCCAAAGAGACCACGAAACCTTCACCAATTTTGTCCGAATACCTGACTTTCGAACGCAAATCTGTCATGCGTGTTTTGAGCATCCGCTCACGGTCATCCGAGTGAGTCCTGTTAGTACAGGGTTTGGAACAATTACTGAGTAGTGCGTGATGGGACAAAACGGAACGACGCACTATTATGGGCCATTTTGGTCCGAGCGGTATCTGAATTTCTGGGAAAGGAGGGCCAGACGCGGCGGTAGACAGAACAAAAGTCGAGCGCGCCATTGTGCCACACGACCATGGAATTCATGATACCACTTACTGAAGTTGTGATAAATCATTGAAACCATTCGTCGGCTGTTCAAATGAAGGCCTGTTCACCTGCAGCATAAACTGATACAGGAAAGTCGTCGTGCAAGGGAGCTGAACGCCATGGCATAGCATGGAGAAGACCATCGATGTGCAAACGAATGCGCCATTGCTCAACCAAGTCCATAAGCAGGGGTCACACGACCTTGAACGAAACCGTGCAGCATCTGTACTGAACCTTTCTGGGTCACCAAATGGTTTCCCATCATCGCGAAAAATATTATGTCCGGGAGAGTACTGCGTGGAATCTTTGAGCATGACGCTTAGGAAAAGCAAATCCATTCAAAAACGCAATTGTCCGAGAATAGTATAAGCGCTGGCGACTTCAACGTTCTAAGACGCCACACAGTGACAAAACAGAATATCGCCGCGTCAGTATTAGCCTAACGGTGTCACACCTAGCAATCATGATCAGCTGAACCTCTTTCGACTGATTCCGAAAGACTTGGAGCTACTTACCAATCGTGAATTCAAATATTCAAATATTCAAGCCCACACGCATCGTGGCATGAACTGCTAGTCCAAGTCCAGGTCAGGAAAGCAGAAAGTTTCCTCTAACAGACTTACCGGCATTTTCCGGACAACCATACTTTGACACGGAGTCTGTGACTTGTCTGCATAGACCTTACGCAGACCGGCCGTACTTTCTGATCTAATCATGGTATGTACTTGAAGATCAGTATTTTATAGATTCCACTAATCGTCTTTTTTATAACTAGGCCCGCAATGAAGAGAAGGCGCAGTCAATGCTATACCGTTTCCGTGAGGCTCAAGCAGCTGAGCTAGGCCTCGGGACGCGTGCAGATCGTCGTCCGAAGATGGCCAGCGCCTGCAAGAGCCTAAGGGAGTGCGAGCGGTGGAGAGGTGAAATATTAAGAGAGCTAAGCCGAAAAGTGTCCAAGATTCAGGATGGCGCGTCACTTCGCAGGAGACTTAAAATTCGGATGAGCTGACATGAATATTTGTCAACAGCTGGTTTGACCGACTATGAAGTTCGAGACGTGAATGACGAGATCAACAAATTGATGCGCGAGAAGCGCCATTGGGAAAACCAGATCATTGCGCTGGGAGGTGCCAACTATCGCCGTAATGTAGCCATGTTGGATGACGATGGGAAGGAAGTGCCTGGGACAAAAGGATACAAGTACGTGTTTTTGAGTTCTAACCTGCCCTATGAAGTTATCACTGATAAAATGTTAGGTATTTTGGCCGCGCGAAAGATCTCCCAGGCGTGCGCGAACTCTTTCAGAGCAAAAAGAAAGAGGAAGAGGAGGAAAGTGAAGCGCTTTCATTTTACAAGAAGTTCACGAATCAAGGCCCCGCATACTTTGGTGACCTGGATGAAGCAGATGGAAAGTTATTGGAATATGAGCGTCAAGCAGAAGAAACAGGTACGTCATGTCCATGAGTGTAGACAGTTTTGTTTTCTTACGTGCATCAGAATGGAGAGACGAATACACAAACGTCCGGGAAATCCTCGACCTCCCGCTTGATGACCCAATACCTGAAATACCTCGTGGATCATCGGCAAGCTCATCACCACTCCCACCAAACGGGCTCTCTCCACCTCAACATCTATCAAATACTAAACGCAAAGCTCAGGAAGAAGATGTCGAGATGGATACGGCAAATTCGGAGGCAGAAAAACGGCTTCGCAAAGCCGAATCAGACAACACAATGAAGGCAGATGTCTCCTCACATGGAGGCGCAGACTCAATACGCTCGCACGCGACTACAGCCGCCGCTTACCTGGGCTTTTTGTCGCCAGAAGACCTGATGCCACCGACACTTCCGACTAGAGAGGAAATGGAGGGCGTTCTATTAGCCCTCAGAAAACAAGCACTGGTGGAGGAATATTTTGGCGAGTAGTTATAGTGTCCTTGTACGAATTCTGTTGTATTGTGAGTGGTTCTACTTAGGTCACCTTGTTGGAGACTCTTTCTGCGTACATTATACGATGAGGCTTACGTGCATAACTGGCTCTGGGTAAGTGGCTGGTTGCTCATAATTGCACTGCGCACACCATCAACCTGGTGAGATTTCATGCGCGGAACAGAGCTTACACGGCATAGCCACGCTTGCAGATATTGTATGTCGATGTGATTGTGATAAAGTTTGACGCGAAATAAAGCTTACCGGTACTGAGTGCCTCAGCTTTGACAGCTCGCCGTCAAGTTGAGAAGTCCAATATCAAGGACCTCTCAATTCGCTGATGTTGAGCCAGAAAATTCTGGAGGACAACGATGATGAAGCGAGTGGAGACTGCGCGCATAGTCATGATGAAGTTCAGATAAGTGATATAGAACAACCTCCACAGCGTCAAGAGACCTTATTTTGGGACGTACATCGTCGCCATTGATGTCTGCGTGAGCAGTGTACCACTTGCAACGAAGGTAAAGAGGTCTCAGCCGCCCACTTTCAACATGATCATACCGCCTCGTTATGTGCGCACTGACAACGATAGTTGATACGAGATTTGTAAGTCCTCTCTTCATGATCGTCGGTCAATACAAATCATAAAGTTTCATTTTTTTTCAAACATGACGACACTGGATCATACCAAGTCGATACAAGCTTATCTATCAATAAGTTTCATTTTTTGCGGAGGGCGCGGAGCTACTTGATGCATGCCAGCGTATGAAGGAAGGGAATTTGAATACTGCGCGTATCGTGTAAGGTATCATATGATCGTGATTGAAACTTGCCACGGACCTCAATTTTTTTTGCAAAGGCAACTAGTTATAACGGCGGTTGGGTTCGGGATCTAAATCATTAAGGAATCATCAAGGAATCATAGCTAGATCATTGCCAGGATGTTCGTCGACAGCCAATTTCGCGAGTTTCCGTGGTTCTGACGCGCTTGCCGGACAGTAGAGAACGTGGAGTCGAATGTGTTTCAATATGTCAAACCCGCAAGTGCTACTAGTTAGCCACGCTCGCAACGCGGGTGAACGAATTATTGGTGAAAGTAATTGAGTATATAAGTACTGCACATCCAAGTTAACAGACTCCGCTTGAAGTCGCTGGGGGCACCTGATCCCAGGCTTAGACATGGCCTGAGGGTTGGGAGTCTGCAGCCAAATCGGCTTTGCGAGTCCTAAATCGAACCTTAGTCGGGGTACCGATCTTTCCAGCCGCATGGATGTCACCCAACAACAAGCGCAGGACATCGTCGCCCAAACCGAAGGCGACGATGCTGTGATCGAACAGTTTCACGAGATCTGCAACAAGAGATTTAGGTATGATGTATCAATCACATGCTTGAAAGAATTGTCGCTACATGCAATGCTCCAGTTACACTTCGTGTATCAGATTTTACAAGATCGATATCGTGTTCCGCAATGCATCATACCTTCTTGCTACTGCTCCCAAGACACCCGGCTCTGAACCGGCTTCCGAGTCAGTGATGCGGCCACTCTCCCTTGGCACAATCCGCGACCTTCTTTCAGAAATCTCCAATAACACCAAAATGCCTGTACCAGAACCTAGAAGCTTCGATGATTCCCTCGCACGTTACCCATTCCATCATCTCCTCCTCCGCCTGCCCTCACCAAACGCCCAGTCCCTCTCATCGCTGCGATCGAGCGGAGCTCTCACTCCGCTCCAAGATGCTCTTCTGGACCTTAAGTTGGGAACCTTCCTTCATTCCATGCACTCACTCCAAAACGATTGGTTTGGTGTCCCAGGAACACAGCCAGATGAGGAACTATGCTATAGCTGGCAGGATACATTCATGCTGCTCCTTGATGGGCTGCTATGCGAGCTTGAAAGCTCTGGAGAGATGCAAAAGACGTTGGTGGAGGAAATAAGGCGATATCTATCCCGCGCTATCGGGTCATTTTTATTCGAAGACGCAGAAGCGCCTACATTGGTCTGGCTGACAGGTTCGGCGGACGATGTGTATGTCCAAGTTTCGGAGCCTTGTGGGCCGAACCAGGAAGCTAGAGTTGATATTGCATATGTGCTGCCCACATTTGATCGGGTGGTGTGGGGAGACCCGATGTTGGAGGCATTTTTTATGCCGCCAGGGCCAAGCAAAGCGTTAGAAGAAGGGTATCTGGAAGGAGAGGGCGGCACGTTGATAGTTTTCCCGAGGCAGAGAACGAAGAGGATGTGGTACACGCTGTTCTTAGCTCTAGTTGTACTGGTAGAAGTTAGGAGAGATAAGGAAAAGGGGGAAGGGGACAACAAAACGCATGAAAAGCTCTATTGGGCAAAGGAGATTCTCCCAAGATGCGTTGAGGCGTTAAAGGATGCGCCCTGTCACTAGAATGATACAAGTACCAAAGTCCTGTAACTCTAGAGTTCAGCTATATATCTGAAGCAAAAATATAGACGTTATACCTCCCGATAGGTATATCATGACGAAGCATTAGCAGAGGCCATTTCAACATCAACTAGTATTGCGGCCGGGGAAGCAACTGGTGTCTGAGCATCGTTTCCGGTGAGTTCACCTTCTACGATATCTTCCTCATCACTACTTTGTCCTTCTCCAAGTTCTCCATTTTCGGGAGTCACTGTCATTTCTTTTTCGTTGGTCATCTCAACGTCCTCATGTCCCATAGTACGTGGATCCCATTCAAGTTCTTCTGGCTCCTCCACCTCCACTTCGACGCGCTGCTTCCACTCAAACTTATCTCTAAGCATCATCACAGCCCTGACAGCGCGCTCCACACGATGATCATGCGCACCCCGTATCTCTTCACATTCATGCAGTACATCCTCGTGTGTCACCCGACCACTGGTGGTAGGGGAATGGTTGGTCTGAACGCTATTTGTGGCAATGGCGCCACGGGTGGCCATACACTCCGCCAGACGCCGAACAGTAGCGGTTTCCATATTCAAAACATCTGTCGTCTGCTGATTGCGCAAGAGAGGGATAAGGTCATTGTCGAGCTGATGATCCGCCATTCCGATGCTAGGATGGAGAGCAATGTTCTCGTACATGCCGGAGCCGAGCCGAGCTTGCGCCTGACTTACTTGGGACTGCGCCTGAGGCGACGATAGGGATTGGGAGAAACTGTGTGTTTGGGAGAGAATGACATTGTATTTAGAGAGGATGTCTGGCCAAGCGGGCATGGCGTTTTGTCCGCCAACCTCGATTGTACGCTGGAGTGTCTGGATAGACTCAATAATTTGGTTAGCCTTGAATTTTAAGAGTTCAAGTTGAGCGATTGGAAGGGACTTTGAATCGAAAGCAAACTGAGGGTTATTTGTAGTCATGATGGATTGATTCCAAAGAAGGGAATTTTAGAAGCGTAGTGATTCACGAAGCTCTTGCACAATAAGACCAAATAATCTTAGGCTGTACCAAGTATTACTATTAGCCTCCTCTCCTCCGTTTCCACTGTTCTTTTCCACCATATTTTCAGTATGCTCTCGCTTTTTGCTCGCCATATCGCGTCCCATCTTCCCGTGCTGCGCACCAATGTTTTGTCTTCGTCGGTGTTGACTGCGTCCGCATTCGTTGCGACGCGTCGTACATTCTTCACTACGCGCCGTATCCAGCTGCCGGCCGCTGCATCCAAAAGCGCTTCAACCCCAGCGAAGAAAACCACGAATAAAACCACAAAGAAAACGACAGCCACAAAAGCTGCTCCAAAGAAGGCGAAAGCCACCAAGGAAGCAAAGTCCAAACCTAAGTCAAAAGCAATATCCAAGAAGACGGTTGAGCGGCCCCGTGAGTAGAGCTATTGGCTGAGCTTGTAGTCAAGCGCATGTTTATATGTGTCGCTATAGCACCCAAGAGGGTGCCCAAGTCTGAGCAGCCTCCTTCGCGTCCCCCTAACGGCTATCTACTTTTTTTCTCGAGGCTCGTTCAAGACCGTAGGAGTGACATCAAGACTGCTACGGATACTCAGGATTTGGCAAAGGAAGCCGCAACTAAGTGGAATGGCTTTACTCTTGCGGAGAAACAGGTCATTTACATCGCCATATCTGCAATGTGTCATGCTAAAATCGCTCCTCAAAGCCTTACTACAATGAGGTTGAAGTCTTGAAGAAGCAGTATGAAGAGAAGCTAGATGAATATTGGAAGAGTGCCTCTCCTAAAACGCTCAGGGAAATCAATGCGCGCCGTAAACATGACGGGAGAAACAAGATTCACCGACCTCATCAAGAGAATCACTATAAGCGCCCTAAGGGGCCTTTCTTCAGGTCAGTTTATGTATCACGGTAAAAAGATGACGACTGACAACAAAGAACGGTCCACACAGATTCATAGAAAATTTCCGTCAATCAGATGATGGTAGAACTATCCAAGAAGCTGGAGTCACTGCCACAGGTAGAGGAGCTGTCAATGTTGCTCGTGAGGCCGGTGCACGGTGGAGGGCAATGAGTGCCTCTGACAAGGCCGTAAGTGAACCCGACTGATAATTATTCTTTAATGACTGACGATATGTCACATTAGCCCTATATGGAAGCTTACCAGAAAGAACATGCTGACTGGCAAGCAAACCACCCCAGTAAGAGTGCATCATCGTAGGAGCTTAGGGAGCAGAAATGCTAGCAATCCTGCGTGCATCAGTCCTGTCCTTCCGTTATCATTCAGTTTTCATCGTCACTTACCCACTTCATCGCTCACATTCAACCCATTGAGTTGATCTTTATTGCAATGTTTATAATTTCTGAAGCCGTTCGCATGACCCTCCAGCTTCACATATGTACGATAGGAGTTCCTGGTCACGTCCCTTTTGACTTGCGAATTCTCTTCATCGTACCTCTCGGTCACGGCGTTGATGTGCAAGTTTTTCAGGCACGCGGACCTATAGTTGATACTCGCAACACACGACAACCCTCATACGAAGACGCTCCGGGCAGTTGCGCATTATCTCGAGTACGCTGTAATTATATGTCTTCCGTGAATGACATCAGTCGGCTGCTCTCATTTCAATCCCCATCTCGGACAGTGGACGCTATCTCCCTTTGCAGACCGTATCATATCATTAACAAAACATGACTTACACAATGAGTTTGATGTGTATGTTAAGCTCGTCTGCTCTTCCGACTGATGTTTCAGACGCTCACGATGCATTGCTAATATACAAGGTTGCGTAGGCACATTCTGTCACTTCATACAGTGATTTCATATATATCTCCGCCCCTCATCGTCGATACGAATATCTCAACAGCCAAACTAAAGGGGAAGCCAAATTTATGACGAGACTTCCAAAATCTTTTTCTGCCCATTCTGAGTCGTCTTCATACACGCTTGATCCTACCACACATCGATGCATCAATATTCACCTATGTATCTAAACTTCAAGTACTAAGCCCCAGGCGAGACTGACCCTCTCCTGAGAACTGCCATGACCTATTCCCGCCGCTACTCAAGAGTCTCGAACAATGGAAGATGGATCGTATTTTCGATCAGCGTCCTCGCGGCCGCGGCTTCCAACGCCTCGTTTTCTGGCAAGCAGAAGACTTCTGGCTACCAGGTCATGATCCGAATGTCCTGCTTTCGACGACATCCCACCATGCTTGATCTTTTGGAAGTTAGGAGGGTGTAAGCCACGCCCTTACGCCGTTGATGCACGCTCACGAGCAGACAAAGCTGCATGTTATAGTGCGGAACAGTCCAACACATCAACATCAAAGTGTTCATTCGCATGTGAATTTCGTTCAAGATATCGTCGTTCTTTGCAAACTACACACCACGGAATGACAATCGAAGTCCGAGAATCGGTGCATGATGGAACATTCAACGTTCAGGTACATCATCCTCGATTTTCAGCCAAAAAGTGATTTCTGTTGACGAACAAAACACAAATAGATTGATTCCGCAAGTCGCGGTGGTTTTTGAAATTCGAGGACAGATTTCAAATTTGACGGCACGTGAGACACGGCGAGAACGCACTTTTGTCGAAAACAACACGTCCCTTCTTCGCAAAATTCCTTGGAAAAATCTGGGGACCTGAAAAAAAACAGATGGCCTGCCGCGGCTTCCAGTTCATTACCATTAGGATCAGCTTCTAGGGAGTCAAGCCTAGATTTTCCTAGATTCTTGTGGTATGTATTTTTAGCAGCTGGCATACTTGCACCGCGGCAGTTCCCGAATCAATGAACTAGATCATTGTATTCGAATGCAAAATGCAGGTTAGTGTGCTTCACCTCTCATTACTTTCTCGCATCGGAGGGCCCAGATGCAGATGCGCTGATTCGATTTGGAGGGAGACCTTACCTCCTTGTCGTCGGTGAGCTTCTCGTCGTCCCGATCGTACGTACGTATTAAATGGTTTTTGAAACTCAGAAAATCGAGGGTCAATTCAACAATCAATTACCGCCTTCCTTTGTAAAAATACGAATGGAATAAGGTATTGCTGCGCATTATTAGTGTAGTGACCATGTGAACTGTATGGTGGGTGATAACTTTATCATGACTGTCGTAACACATACATGGTGCTCTCGTTTTCCAACAAGGTTAGTTGACTCTGCCTACGAGCGGATCTACGAAAAGGTACGAAATCCTTCTTGAACATTCAATTATAGTGCATACTCTCCTGAACTCCAACATGAAGCTTTCTTTCGCCCTCGGCGGGCTCGCATCTATCGTGACTCTTGCTACAGCCGCATGCCTCATGCAATAAGCTATCGCGGACCGGTCCTGTGAGTGTCCATGACTGCCAGCAACCCCATACAATATCTGGAGGTTGACCTGCTACCAAATGCTGAGGAGCGCGAGGAACTTGATGCTGATGACTTCAACTACTTCGATTACTGCACGTGCCCTTGACGTTCTATATAGGTGAGTTATAGCTGCTTGTCACGTTGGAGTCATCCATTAAACCTTGAACCTTTCTAGGTGGCCACTAATTGCTTCGCCTACAAGTCATATTGTTCGTTTACAATTTCACATCGTTTCGTCAACTCGACTCTATTGCTTAGTTACTTGATTTCCGACGTTCTGCAAACCCGTGTAATATTATTGCAGTTATGTCACTTCTTGAATTTCGATTTGTGTTCATTAACACTTTCCGGACCCCCGTTGTCCCTTCTGGTCTCTGAAGTTGTCAATGCCCTTATCAATGAGGGTTTCCCTATCAGTCTGCCGTCGGAGTGGTCAGTTGGCTTGCGGTGATGGAATATATTTTCTCACCCTCTTTCGCGGAGTGTTACAGGAATGGATTGGAGTACACGATGCTTTCATTACTTACTCAACTACAGATCAAGTGCTCGCAACATCGCGTTTCGAATTGTCTGCAGTTCCCTAACTTGAGTGTTCGCCATTGTTAAAGCTGTAACCAAATTGTTACACTGTCATGGGTGGTTTAAGTGATGATCAACAAAATGTCCGCTACTCGTTACAACCTTCGCTCTTAGAGCTTGAGGGCTGGTTGTTCAGCATCCTGAGAACCTTTTTCTGAGAGGTTAGACCAACGATCCAAGAGATTGGCCTCATATTACTGAGAATATCATCGTAAGCACTGTCGCAGTTCATTGAATGGCATTGTTGACAGCAAACATAAGCGAGGTGTTCGACGACCAGAAACCTCGAACGTCGTGAACAGTATACGAAAACAAGTATGCAAGCTCTCACTGGCAGGAGCACGACTCGCATGCCCCATTGCTCGAATTCGAGTTAGTTGGGCATGAGACGCGACGCAGCTAGAGAGTTCTGTCCACATCGATTCGAACGACTGTTTGACATGTGAGAGGAAACGTAAGCGGGGCTGAAAGCACAGAATTCTTTCGCAGGAGATAACGAGTGTAACGGCATCGTTCAAAATGAACAAGCACAACCCACATATCCGACGAATGATGCAGTCGACCTCGCCGCAATTACTGTTACCATGGTCAAGTTCTGCGTTGAAAATCTTGGACGTTAACTCCACCACCTATAATAAAGTTATTACTCACCACAACATTCACCGCAGTTCCAGTATAGTCATGATGGACTGCGGAGAACCCATCATGACTCAGATGTCGATACGAAGGCAAGGTTTGTAGTACGGAACTGAAGTTTATTAATAACTCAGTTATTTAAAGCACGGCATCAGTTTGAAGTTCATCTCCTCACCAATAGCATATTTAAATTTGCGTTCAATAACATGGCACGGCCACAACGTCGTTCTTACCAGTGGCCCCAAGGTGGTCACTGTGCTATCATCGACTGATCGAGGTATATTTTCTATCAGAAAAACTTGCAAAGTCCGCTGTCTCCACACGTTGCAACACTCAAGTTAGCCACGTAACAGATACAGTAGAATGGATAGAGTTGATCAGCTGATCTCGAGTTCAAACCCAAATTTCGGGGCCCCTGAGTCATCATATGAGTAATATTACGCTATAGACAGACCGTATAGATACCGTTTGGTTCTTTTACTATGCTTCAGTGATATGAGTTTCCGTACGGCAGTTCTTAAACGAGGATGCACCGATGAGTCCATTTCAAAGCTTGTTGCTGCGCATGCGGCATTTCTAGCGCCGTTGGAGCTACATTAATGGAATATCGGGAAAACTGTGGGAGCGCTGCCAAAATGATCACAATATTAATTCATTCTGCAGAAATAATAATTCCATCCGACGTTTCAACACGTTGGCCCTGCTACATTCGTCATATCACGATCTACGCGAGAGCCGTGAGAATACATCGAGACTGCAATCAGGGAGGGGAAAGCCGGTCCACGTTACCCTCCAAGCGGACCATCTTGGATTTAGGGACATCAACACGATGCGCATCAACCCAATCCAAGACCTTCTCGAAGTTTCTGCATCGGTGAGGGATTCTAAAGTTAGGGAAAGGATCATTGACTCCCTCCACCCAGTCGTAAGTGAGCATTGTCACGTCGGCACGACACATAATGTTCTGCCTGAGCATTTCGATGCAGTGGTCTGAGGCGCAGCATAAGCAGACGTGTTCCGGGCAGGAAACAGCGTACCTACCGAGATGAATGCGGAAGTCCTCGGGGGACTCGTGGGTGCTATGATCCGAATGGTTACCACCCCAGCTGACTCTGCGAAGCATGTCCTACGAGGGAGTGAGTAAAGTTTGACCAACCTTTTTTTGTTACGACTGACTATGCAATGGAGCTGGTGAATGACTTCTACAGTTGCCATATAATCTCCACCGTATTCATCCGGATACCTAGTCATGGAAGGAGAAGGTTTCGCCCCTGTTCTGAGCAGCTGCTCAAGTGTCATACCGATTGGGCGCGCTGGGAGATATCATATAGTCAGTAAATATCTATGATGTAAGTCAAGCATAGGGCACAACCATCAAGAGCTATCTTATCCCAAACAGCGTCCAATTCTGGAGATGGAGTGCCACGATATATAGAAGGAGTGCCCAGAGTTCCATTGAGTCGCATAATACCGATGGATTCAATGGCCTCGTTTACTGGAGCTATGACGAGTAAGCAAGATGCTGCGAGTTGACGCTGTCCGTCCACCTACAGTACAGAACTACGTCATCAATCGAAGGCGCCCGTACCCATAGCACGAAGAACATCATTGTTATGAACATCAGCACACCATGACTTAGCCATGGCGACAAGTTGAGAAAGCGGAATTTTGAAAGAGGCCTTGTTTCTGTATTGCTATCAAGGAGTTTCGTGTCATCACGATCGTCGACAGGAGAATACGATACAGAATATTCCTTACGCATAGCTGGCGCAAGAAAAGAACTTGAAGTTCGTAAAGTTTCCGAGTCAAGCCTTACACTCGGGGATGCACTTGGAACAAAGCCGTACACGTGTGCAAGTTGTAACCCTGGGTACACAGAGACCGGGGCTTGAGTTTTACTACCTGAGCATTAAAACATTGAGATATTGATGTAGAGATGGGCCAATACCATTTAGCAGTCATGGCTTCTCATAGTTCACACGGTTGCTGACGTCACGTGATAGTCACGGTAGGATATTCTCTCTCGAAAATTATTGATCCAAACCAAATGGCCTCTCCATGGAGATCTCCGACAAGCACATACGACCGTTGTGGCATCACCTGGCATCACAAAGGCGTCACTATCATCTGCATATATCCACATCGATCCTCGCACTGCCAGCCAGGTATGCCACAGTGTTCCTGAAATCCAGCTGGCTTCCTACTTCTCCGATCATTCCGGGCCTATGCTTCCCCTTCCTGCACTCCGCTAAAGGCATGTGACTCTCGCACCAGCGGTATGATACCCTAACGCATTGAGACACAGCCGATTGGGGGACAGGATCGAAATTAATACACATCCTAAATTTTTTTCGCATCTGCCCTCGCGTATTCTCAACTATCCACACCAAGTTCATCGAAGTTCCCTCAGGGTCATGGTCAAAGATTCCTTAGAGTACTCTCCTGTCGACGCTGTTGACTATGGTAATGAAGGGGAATCATTTGATGATGCAGAAAAGTTCCTTGCAGGACCTCGTCCTAAGTTGTATAGTAACCTTCTCGTGTGGCCTCTGGTGAGCCATGGCGCGTTGTTATGCACATCAATACTTTTTTTCGCGCTATGGATGGGCACGCCTTCACCCCACCTGCATGATGACATTCCTGTATACTGTGAGTGAGCGGAGATCCTCGGACAGTTGACATATAGTATTGATAGTTTGTCACAGCTCCAGCAAGTGGTGCTGTTGACCCCATGATCATAAGATTCAACGGAACGCTCGACTTTCCTTCTATCTATCGTGGCCCTCCTTCCCAAGAAATTGATGCCGTTTGGGCCAGAATAACTGATGATGGTGTGTCGCCCAATTTTTTCACCTCGTCCTAATTAGTAATTGTCTGCGTCCATGAAACCTCAGTGCCACCAACTCGGATGTCACTTGAGGAGATTCTCAAAGCCGGCGAAGTAGATACACCTTCCAAGGTCAAATATCCGCCCGAATATGGTGGGGGTTTCATGGTATCCATGGAGGCCCCTCACCAACTCCACTGTCTGGTAAATTATCCTACATGCACCCAAAGTCCAGTCGTTCTTGTCTCACGTTTTGTAGAATTTACTTCGTAAAGCCTCGTGGCCCAAGTATTACGGGCCCATAGATCCATCATTCCAGGATACGCCCGAAGTAGTCCGGATGCATCTTGGTACATTGTTTTTTTTATTTATATACGCACTTCCTCCTTATCGTGTGCATCACAGATCATTGCATTGAAATGCTCAGGGAGAATACCATGTGTAATGCCGACGTGACAATGATAACATGGGACTGGGTTCAGGGACACAAAATCCCATACCCTAACTTCAACACCCGCCACCAATGCAGGGATTTCGAGAAAGTTTTGGACTGGGCTGTCGAGCATGCTGTTCATATCCCTCGATCAGCGGTCATTCGTTTCGAAGATACAGTTGATATCCCCTTACCTCCCCATCTGGTGCACAATGATGTATAGGGAATAACGTGATCCTTGTTCAGCGCTCATTACATACATTCACGAGTATTTATCATGCAAGAACGGCAATGATCAAGAGTACATCAATGACATAGGAATACCCTGAAAAAGTCCGGCATGTACTATGGCAAGTCCGGCAGAGAGCGGCGGCAAAACTCGTGGCTAACAGACGGCACGTCGGACATTGAAAATAAAAGGTACACCAGTGCGGTGTATACCGTATGCTTGAACTTTACTGGCAGAAGTCGTCCACACGCAGGTTTCGGATAGCTATCGTTGGAAGGCGGTAGCTGAACGCTGAGACGCGATATCCATACAAAATGAGTGTATTACAAGTAATGTAGGGAGTGATAAGATTAGTACCTAGGTTATTTGAAAGTCCGACCCCTGGCGTCTTTGCCGTCGGCCTGATTTTAGCCGAAGATATTACTTTTTGAATAATATGTTTTGCCGTCTCTACTTCAAGTACGAGAATTCAAAGGAAGCCAGGAACACATTGTCTTATGATATTTGACAGAGTCGTACGCTTTGCTGGTCAATGCTTTCAG
The DNA here is from genome assembly GCA_016695485.1 of Suillus hirtellus. NCBI lineage: Eukaryota > Fungi > Basidiomycota > Agaricomycetes > Boletales > Suillaceae > Suillus > Suillus hirtellus. The sequence goes on along the minus strand of MU172280.1, from coordinate 397,888 downwards.
GTATTTTGCTACTATTGGTTGCGTATCAGTACTCATTCCTTTCAGCGTCTACTAGGTCGTTCGATCTGATGAAAAAATGACAATACTAATGATAGTTTTCATCATAGTATCTTGCTACGGCTATAATTTACTTCCATGGGACAACATTTATTAATAGTCTCGGGTCACCCTCGAACGTGGAGCTGACTCGAGCCTGGCCCGAGGCAGACGATCGGAACGAGACTTTTTTCGAGTTGCTCCTCCACCCTGACGTCACATGCATCATGACCATGTCGAGTTCTCCGAGTCTATTCCAGCAAGAGCGGTGATTAACGACATAAAGTTCGCGTTTACAAAAGGTTTACCCCTGCAATCAGAAACTGAATCCTGAAACCGAAACCTCATTGCAATCGTCATGATCAAGATCTGTTTTCGACACCTTGATTTGTTATAGTGCAACAAGAATAAAACAGTCATCATTGGGGGTGCTGATTACGACTGGGAAGAGTGAGGTGCATGCTGGCAGGGGCCACCATCTGACCTGGGTGCGAGCTGCGCATCAGAGAACCGAGGAGTCTTCTAGGGTGCGTTACATTTATTGTGTGGCCTTGACGTCGTAATGGATGACTGTATGACATTCTCAGGCTCACCAGTCTTCTGATGTAGTTCATATTGACTTCGTCTGCCCCTGAAACGCGTATCGGTGGTGGGAAGGACCTGCAAGAACTCGTACGCGGTTGGTACGAGTGCATAGAACGGCACGAATTACTGCCCTTTGGATACCAGTCAAAAATCAGGAAGAACCAGCAAACAGAGGTAGGCTTAGGCAGGTACCTTTCGCGTCCAGTATCGACTCGTCCAAACATGGTACGATCAGCAACAAAAGAACTATCCCTGGAATACCAACAAAACACAACGGCATTCCGGGCATCCCAGGCCCTCTTGTCACTTATTGAATGGTTTGATTGATGCTTCCAATGAGACCTATTTAGACCATTGGACGCCCATTTTTTCGCTCCGCCAAAGAACCAGAGAGCCAGACGGTGTTCTAAAATTAGCCACCTACGTGTCCGTCCTCTGTCTCTAAAATAAGTATAGTCTTTTATTTAGTCGAGACCAGGCTCACCATCACGTGTATTTTCAGGCACCTTACTCGACTTACGTTAAATCAATTTGTTACATTGAAACAAAAATAAAATAAATTGTCTTCTCTGTCGCCAAGACGCATTCGTCTCCCCCGAGGCACCAAAGTCAAGATCGGAACATCAACCGTGCTGCGGATTGCGTGAGCACCCTGTTGTTCTTTTTTTTTTCTTCATCTCTAGATAAATCCCGTCTAACCACACGCGTAATGTAACCATTTCAATCGATTGAGATAACGCGAATTGAATATGCACGAGTAATTTCACAGACACTGCTGGCAAAGGATCTCCAGTTGGACAACGGGCAAACGAACACGCTTCATGATATCTGAAACACTTGCGTAAACCGCACGATGACAATGGGATCTCCATCATTGGGCTTTGATCAGACGCCACCACCTTTAACAGGATGCACACAAAGCGTCAAGATCGGAATGCGAAGATGATGAAGCCCCTAGGTTTAAAAAATCCGGGATGATTGGTTCTTCTGCCGATACCCTTTATGTACAGGGGCTTATTTGCTCCGTATAGTCAGCGGTGCTTGCGCCGCGACAGTTTCCGAAGCGGCGATGTGTTCACCGCTGGTCACTTGTTTTCGCCACGGCTTGGCCGCCGAACGGTGGCTTCGGAATTGGTTACAAGTCACTACACAGTAACTACTGGAACGAAGATGGAAAACTGAGGTGCTCCGTCGGCACTGACGTTATCGATGCATTGAGCTATCGCGCAGCATGACAGGGTGCACTAGGTGTTACTTCACGGCAGGGTCTCTGCAATTCGGCTGCTCGTTTCACTCCCCGAGCAAGGCACAGCATACAAACCTTACTTGACAGTTTATTTCGGACAAAGAAATAAACTGGCAAAATAAACGGTTGTTGAGTAGGGTCATAGAGTCAAAGAATCTCTATTTACCTATCTGGATTTCGACATCTGCGGTCTGTTCGGTCTCCGATTTCCAATTTGCGAATGCGAAACGGAGCTGCCGTCCCTCAGACCTCTTGCCAGCATGGGCCTATGAACTAAGTTGATCCGAGGTGCAATCTGGACTTCGGGTTGACGGTCTTACCTTGTTGGGATTGTGGGTGTTGAGCGATCTTTCAATTCGGAGACTGACGCCTCGTTAAGTCCACTCAGAATAGCCCCTCACAAAAAGTCTGAGTGGATGAGGCTTCAGCCAATTTAGGTCAAATTTAGGTGGCCTGGATCATGAGCCGACATACGAAAAGGTATAAAAGCCCTCTGGAATATTTCAATGTGGTGCATCGACAAACGTACCAGTCGCATCTGTCAACTCAAACATGAAGCTTTCTCTCGTCTTCACCGCGCTTGCATCCATGGTGGTTCTCGCTACGGCGTTCCCTGTAGACGGAGCCGTTGCGAAACGTTCCTGTGAGTAGCATTCAAACCACTCATCACCATGCGGAGGTTGATGAGCGTAACTTGCTATCAGATGCAGAGAACCGCGCCGAACTTCTATCAAATGTAGGGAGGCG
>MU172280.1:372441-394586 GCA_016695485.1 Suillus hirtellus | reverse complement strand
CCTCACGAGGGGAAGCGTGAGGAAGATGACGCTGACCACAAGAAGCACCATCCTCACGAGGGGAAGCGGACGGAAGATGACTTCAATTAAAGCTCGTACTGAACTTGACGGCAGGTTCTACGCGGCAGGTGAGTTATAGCCTTATGTCTTGTTTTTTGTGGGAGTCTGAATCATCCATCGTATTAGGTCTGGAATCACCGCAGCTTCAACTACAAGTAACTCCAATGTACATCTATATATCTCGATTCCCTTATCTGATTGCTTGTTGTCTGACATGATGGACGCATATGTAGTACAATCCCAGTTGTTTTACGTGCTCTTAAAAGTTTTCACTGAAATACAGCCAGTGTTCTTGCCACTCAGTTGTGATCTAGTGACATTGCGTATTGCATTTTCCAACTCATGTGCTGTCACCTCGAGTTCTCTCAATTTCCATCTGAAATGAGACGGTATACAACCTGCTCAGTGCTAGCTGGCTCTCGTCCGGGCAACAACTATGTCTTTTTAAGATGGTCCTACAGCAGGAGACTACGTGTTCCTCAGAAATAGTAGCAGTATACGCGCATGGCTAGAAGATCAAAATACAACGACAGAACTGAAAAATTAATAAACCCGACCAAATTTTTGGGCGTCATTCTATGTCACTTACAGGGACTCTAGCAATTTTTTATCGACTCAGCTGAGGTCATGATATCGCCTTGAAGCTACTCAACTTCATACAAGAGGAAGCAGCGATACATTCTAACTCGACACGTAGTATTGTATGCAGTCCAGATGAAACTTGTATGAAAAATGTCAGCCGGGAATGCTGTAACCACGCATGTGAATGAAGTAACATCAACTTCAACCCAGAAACCTTGAAGCAGCGTCAGAATCTCACTTTCCCGAGCCAAATACCGCACGCACGTACCTACTGTAGATCAACTTCTGAGGGATCATGTAGACTTTCTGGACACGTGCCCAAAAGAATGCATGTTGATGAGTGCCAAACTGCTGAGGATATGTGCGCGACCTCCGACCCAATCATCTGATCATCGCACTTCCAGGCGTACTCCCGCATGATAGCGACGTGTCGCTCTGTACACTTCCTCCTTCACCAAGTCCGCCAATTCAGCGCTTCGAGTGACTCGGCTAGTACTCCCTTATCGAATGCAGCCTTTCTCTTGATGGCGTGTTGGACTGTGGCTTCATACTAGCCATCGAGGTGCTGCCGTGCGACGTACGCCATGTGGATATTGGTGTCGGACAATCGTATCGCTGAGGTGCTGTCGGCGAGATTAGTACGTGTCATCTTGACTACGAAAGAGGTAAATGTCAAATGATGACTTACAAAGGGAAAAAAAAACTGGTCTCGTCGAAGTTCCAACGGTCTTTCGTAGGAAATTCAGCCAAATCCATGTTGGCATCGATCATCGAGTGCGTTCGCCGGGCTGCAACTTCATCGAATCCGGCAATGTTCATTGTTCTCGGTTTTTATATGTCCGACAGACGGAAGTTAAACACATCTTCCTGAATGATTCTCCGATGCAGACTTGACGGCCGATTAAATTTACCGTCCACGTAGAAGTTTGAAAAACCCCAGAGGCTGTGACGAAAATTCTGAATAAGTAAGGCTTCGACAAATTGAGGTGACCGGCGAGTGAGCCACTAGTCGTGAGCGGACGAAAATGTATAAAAAGCTTTCTTGAAGATTCCAATGTAGTGCACTGACGAAATTCATCAAGCTCATTAACTGGAACATGAAGCTTTCTCTTATTTTCAGTTCGCTCGCATCTATCGTGGCTTTTGCTATGGCATACCCCACGGAAGGAGCCATCGCAAAACGTTCCTGTGAGTATTCATGATTCAGATCACCATGCTGAAGTTGATAAGCGTAACTTGCTGCCAGATGTGGAGAACCGCGACAAATCCGAGTCTGGCTCCGATCTCTACATTTACACCGAGGACATTTATGGTCAGGGTGAAAGGAGCGAGCAATCTGACGCCGATGGCTTCAATTAAAGTTCGTCTTGAACTTGATGCTAGGTTTTACGCAGGTGAGTTATAGCCGTATGTCTTATTTTATGTGGGAGTCATCCATCGTACTAGGTCTTGCATCGCTGCAGCCTTACCTCCCTGTACATCTACATATCTTGACTACCGTATCTGATTGCTTGATTTCTGACGCATTGCAATGCTGTGTAATACATTCCCAGTTGTCTCACTCTTTTGACTCAACTACAGACCCACCGTTTTTGCCACTAATCTGATGACAATGTTAGGATCCGGTGAAATAACAGTGGCACCGCTAGTAACCAGACTCTGGTTAGGGACTACTAGTGGTCAACATGCATCCAAAAAACTCGAGTCAGTCGATACAAGTTTCAAAGCTTGTTCTGAACAAGCCGCATTAGGCGTAGCTCAGGACAGTGTTCGTAAGTACTCGTCTTATGGTGCGAATCACTTACAATCCTTTTCGAAAGTCCCGACTCATGTGTTTGTGGCGGTTCAAAAATAGTGAAAATTATGGAAATTCATTTAAATCAGTTTCGAGTTTTGTAGGCCTCTGAATGACTTCAAACACACCATCTCGCACCTCTTTCCTACTCAGACTCCCTATGGTCTACCAGGGGATCAGTCCTGACTGAAAAGAATGAGCTTTGTACCTGCATTTGGAGGAAGGAGAGCACATATGCATCAGCAAAACCTTCCCGTGCGAACTTAGAGCAAATTAGATGAGTTTTTGACAACTATCAAAATTAGCTCTAGTTAGCTCTAAGAACATTATTCTAGCACAAGTTAGTGACAATTGTCCACAACTAATGCAATGTTACAAAGCTATGTCTGTCTAAGTATGGATTTACAAAGAATGTATGACACTCGTCAAGAACATTAGCAGAACTCCATTCACAAGGAGCATTAGGGCCAAAGTGAGGAATCAAATGTGTGCTGCAATGAATATTACTGATTGGAATGATGCTTGCTAATCGTTGTCTGTTTTTGATGACACATGAGACTTTGCACAAGCCATGGTTGCAGTTGGGTGCATGGAGAGCGGTGAACCATTCTACATAGGTGAGGTGTTTTGGGGGCTGGAATGTCGGGGGAAAGAGTGTAGAAAGAGCTTTGGGAGGGATCGAGAACATAACATGGACTTGTCCAATTCAATATCCTATGTAACTAAATGTTGAGCATTGACCTACCACCATTCAATAACAACTGGAGCTCACCTTTTTTTTTTGATCAGTGTTTATTGTCTATTGGGGCATAGCCCTATGGTAGACAAAACATGTGAGTATTTACTGTAGTGTACTATTTGTTTATCTATGTCTGGTGGTGTACAATCATTGGTCCAGGTGAAATACAAGGACAGTTAAGGCCAGCTAAAGGCAATAGTGGGAGTGCAGGCTCATTCATCCTTCTTCATCATCTTTATCTGCAGGTGGTGTGACATCACTGAAGGTCTGTTCCATTCTGTGCATGCTTGCTATGAAGTGCAGTAGAGGTTTGATACACTTTGAATTGGAGCTCACCTTTGATGCCAAGTGGCCCACCTGTGCTGCCATTGATGAATGCTGTATCAAATCAAGATGAGACACTGTCTGAGGTGAATGGTCTTGAACATCCAGGACACATATGTACACTATCAAGTGTGACCTGAGGATCACCCTGGCCATGAACATTGACAGAGACCCACTTCATCTTGTGGAAGACCAGCAGCATTTGAAATGGGAGGTACACATCACTGGCTCGATCCTCAAGTTGCCTAGGTGTGATAGCAGTGTTTATGGGAAGTGATGCTTTGCAATGTAATGTGTGAGAGATTCGCAAAAGTATGTAGCACTGTATTCATTCACAATCTTGTCCATTGTGACTGCCTTGACACTCGGATGCTTTGTCACTGTCTGAGCACAACAAAATGACATTTCCAGAGGTTGAGGATGATGATGGGGGTGATGTGTGGTGCCTGTGAGTCTCCACTGTACATATTTCTCATGCTGGAGAATTTTTTCCCTATGTTCCAGCCAGGTCATCATTTGCACAAACTCATTCTTGTGGTTTGTGGAGTGATATGCATCTTAAACAAGGTCAATATGAAGGCATTCAGTATATTCAGTGTTGTAATTATCTGTTGTGCTGTACATTCATATCATGTGAGCATAGTGAAGTGCAAAATGGAGTTTGGGTAGGTTGAATGAGTTCTGAATGCCAAGGTCAACAAAAATTTCCTTGTTGTCATGAAAGAGATCGAGTGCCATGTCCAGAAAAGCCAGTGTCTCTAAACTGTGACATGGATACTGGGCAAGATATAAAAAATCCATTAATTCACAAACAGCATGGAGGAGCCAGGAGGAAGACATGTTGTTGGGTAGTTTAATGTCAATGATAATTTTGAGTAGGAAATGGCAGATTTGACTGTGCTTTGTGCCACTCAAGTGTGACAGCATTGTGATGCCCTTCATAAAATGTCAGATGTGGTGATTTGGGGGAAGGTGATGACATCATGCATTGATCTCTGCACTACCACACACTTCCAAAAGCCAAGTGAGAAGATGTTTCACAAGTCCTTGGTACAATTGATTAATTGATGTAGAATGTCAGGCGTGATAGACTCAAATATATTGACAAATGGTAATCCCTCCCAGTATGGGTAGACAATGGGCTTAATACCAGCCTCTGTACAAGCACAAACAAAGGCCAATCCACCTGCATCAAGAGCACTGAGGGTGTCAAATACTGCATCTAGGTTTCATGGTTGATAGTTTGCAGCACTGGCTGCAAGACCAAGTTCACCCAGGGGAACATCACAGTTAGGGCATGTTATGCACTCAAATAGATCTGCTATGCAGAGCCCTAAGAGGGGTGTCGTCTGCTAGCGGTTGTGACGTAACCAGAAGGGTCTGGTGTAGCGACTAGTAATGACGACTGTCGTGTCAGCAGTTACTAGAGATGCACGTGTCACGTGACTTGTCGACAAATGTCTTCAAGTCACCTTAAAGTACGGACAGTTGTGTCTGGACAATAAGGGTTGATCGATGTAGACTCTAGCATGAGGAGCACTAGAAAAAAGATACTAGAGACAGAAGCTGAGGGGGCTTCTGAGGGAAGTATGTTCCAGGGAAGATCGAGTAGATTCAAGTTAGAGGAACTATTGTACAGGAGATCGACTACTTATACTATGTGGAAAGGTTTAGGGCAAGGTCACCATATGGTGGGTAAGGGTAGAGGGGAAGACAGAAAGGGTATAGGTATGCTGGCCAGTTAGCTGTATTAGTAGGTGGAAGTCGAATGTGGAATGAGACCAAGAAACGTTGGAATGAACCAACGGTAAATGATACAATGTGCATATAGCATGAGTCAGCAGAATCAGATAAGAAAGATAAGGAAAGCCACATTGGTGGCATGAGTCAGGATGAGTCATAGTCCAAAGGCACATGTGCACGTGTGTGTGAGGAGAGGGAGACGAGGGACTGGGACGGTCCCGAGGATCCAGTCAATGGATAAGCGATAGAGAAGGGCGAGCTGGAGGCATGTGAGGGCGAGGACAAAGGGAAAATGATAGGGGGCCAGTGGACTGATGTTACTTTGTAACATTACCCCCATTTCAAGGATAAACTCCACAAGTTTAATCGTCCATGTTCTCGTACCATGCGGGGTCGAAGTCAAGGTCTTCAAGCCAGGTGGCAGCCTCTAAGGCATTCTCTTCGCAGTGTAGAGACTCGTGCATCTCATGGTGTGATATGGCACCTTTCACTAAGGAGTACATAGCACGAACTCATAGCATCACTCTGTGTACTATCCACAGTGATTCCTATATGACGTGCAGCTTTCCCACGCAATGCACGCCATGCATGCACCATTCCTGCGCTTCGCAATGTATACATGCGCATGCATTCCCGCGCTTGCACGCCCTAAAGCGCCAGCCATCCACTGTCCACCATGTTCTCTAGTGCGTATATTTCTATTTCTCTCATTGCATATTATTACATCTTTATTTTTATCATGCATTCTCACTCATATATATATTTACATACCTACTCAGTAGTGCTTCGGTTCCGCATGACTGCGCTTAGGCACGCTATATAAGCGCCAGCAGTACATACTATTAAAGAACCATACTTTACCTCCCATTTTTACCTATTACTACTTACTTACTACTTAGGAGAATATAGTAGAAACCTATTCCTTTAGATCTCACGCTCTCACATCTCCTGCACCATATTATCACTTAAGTCTAGTCTATCTATCATTTCTGCATATGCGCCCACGCTTTCCCATGCTTCGCGCTAATACGCGCACATGTTCCCGCGCCTTGCGCGCACCTGCGCTTTCTCGCGCTTCGCTGAAGCATGTACCTCTAGATCTTCGCAGCACTCGCTTTCTCTAGGGTCGAACGCACTTGTCTCCTCAAGTAATGCAGACTAGGAATGCAGACTAGGCAACGCGCGACCTCACAACTTTTTATAGATACTGTCAGGAGCATCTTTTGTTCCTCTCAGTATTGTTGTTTCTACAGCAGTCCTGCTCAATACGAGCAGCGTCCTGATCAAACACGGCTTCGAGCCTGCGCATGTCAGAATAGAACCTCTCAGATGAGGGTCCTCGACGAAGTAGCTTCCTGCTGTGAAGACAGGGGCAGAAAGGGGTGAGGTGACGTGGGGCGAATTGCCCACAGATGTGGCAGAAATACTACATGCAGTGCTTTTGCTTGTGCCCATAGACATGGCACTGTCTGCAGATAATGTTGCTGCGATAGACCTGAGTGGTCTCAGTGGTGTTCCGTCGCGCAATGGCGATGGTGTCTTCCTGGGCCTCCTCGTGAGTGTAATGACATGTGTAGTTCTGCGAGGGAGGGCGATGGGCGTGCGACAGAGGAAGGCCGATGGCTAAGATGGATGTGGCACAAGCATGTTGGCAATGGCGACAGATAGGGATGGGGTTTGGAGCGGGGGATCTGATGTCGACAGGGGGAATATCACTAGTGGGGACCCAGTCATCTGGGTTGATGGCAGGGGGGTCTGGAGGACAGTCCTCCAACTTGGGGATCATGATGGAGATGGTGTCGGCGTCGGCAGGAGGTGAGGGTTACGAGGGGCGTAGAGCTCACACTTGTACTCGTTGAAGAGTCAGTCAATTTCTGGGTTTGTCAGCTGAGTGACATTGGGAATGGGCTCCGGCGATTCGGAGAGTGGTTGCGGGATAAAGGGAGTCAGAGCTCTGTCAAAGACAGTGCGCTCGATGACTTCGACAGGATCGGGAGGGGGATTAAATGCCCACTCCTCCTCAATGCCCATGACAGCAGTGTGGAAGTTTCTGAATTCAAGCAAGTTTAGTAAGGCCTGCTTGATCTTGCCTTGATTGTATCTGGTGGAGATGGTGGACAACGAGCTGTCCCTGCTCAAGTCGATCCTGGCAATATCTCCAGTAAGGGCATCGGCTGCCCTGAATGCATTGATGATCTGGATGGTGATGTCATCATCGGTGCGACTGAGATAGTCGTCTAGTCGGAGTGCATACTGGGGATCGCAGATAACTGCTTCCCAGTAGGCCCGTTTCCTATCTTGGATAACGGTACGAAGTGAGGGGCGCGTGAAAGGGGTGTAGCGCTCAAGGCCAGGCAGTGTCAGGTTGGTCTGGGAGGGGTCAGATACAGATGCATGAGAGGCGGTAGATCGGTGAGAGGAACACAATGATACTGAAGCTGACATAGTGAAGGGGTTTGCCTTGGGTATTGGCGTGGGTGGTGTACTGGGTTACGGGTCGATGGTGGTTGAGGGGTTTCGGATGAGAAGGATGATGACGGTTGTGGATTTTGGAGCAGTGGTAGTCGTTCAGGGTAGTGGTGTGAGGGGGTCTGGTGGGGTCTGCCCTAGTGTAGTGAGGGCAAGTGGCAAAAGTGTAGGGGGAGCTGTTCAGCATGAGATGGCGATTGAAGCAATCTTGAGTCGCTTCTTATACACCTTCAGGAGCTCCGCTGCAGACTTCAATTCTGTTTTGGGGAGCCACGTTCATTCGCTGGCAGGATAGCCAACCCAGGACATGAGGTATCGGCGGCACGATCCAGTACCCTTGTGTTGGAGGATAGCTTCCACTTCGTAGTGCTCCTCCTCCCCATCGATCAGGTCTGGGGGAGGTTCGGTGAAGTTCAGGCTGTGAACATTCGTCTCCTGGTAGGAGGAAAGTTCCGAGGTGTGGAACATGGGGTGGATGTGCCAGGTGGTCGGGAGTTTCAGCTGGAACGTGATGGGGGAGAGGACCTTCTGGATTTGGAAGGGTCTGTATCGTTTCGGTGCAAGTTTCCTAGAAGGGAATCTAGTGATCAGGTTCGTGGCAGATAGCCATACCTTATCACCAATGTTCCATGGCTTGTAGCACTGGCCATAGGAACGATCAGCCATGTGCTGCTGCGCAAGGCTGTGGCATGCGAGGGCTTCCTCACAGATCTTGGTGAGCAATTTGACTCAGTCTTCAGCAGTTGGGAGAGTCGAATCCGGGAAGAGGTGGGGAATACCGCGTGGTTCATACCCCATCATGAGGTAGAAAGGAGAGGCGTTCCTGGTGGAGTGTCGTCGAGAGTTATGGACGAATTCAGCCATAGGCAGGTGCTTGGCCCATTCAGAGGGTGTCGTCAGGCAGTAGATCCGGGGGTAGGTCTCTAGCTCTTGGTTGAGCCGTTCTGTCTGTCCATCCGTCTGAGGGTGATAGGCGGTGGAGAGTGCGACTTGGTAGTCGAGGAGTCGTCCTAGCTCTTTTGCTAGCTTCGAGGCGAATTGGAGGCCTCAGTCCGAGATGATCTTGTCGTAGAGTCCAAAGCGCATGAACACTTTCTTGAAAAAGAGTTCAGCTATGCCTTCAGCGGTGATCGTTTTTCTGCAAGGGCAGAGAATTACCCCCTTCGTAAGCCCATGGTCTACCATGACCATGACAGAGTCATAGCCGGCACTCTCTGGCAAGTCTGTGATAAGATCCACAGAGACCTGAGCGAAGGGTCATTGGGCCAAGGAAGGGATCAGTGCAAGGGGGGGTGTCGTTGGGTGGGTATTAGCCTTCATTTGCTGGCACATGGCGCAGCCATCAACATACTGTCGGATGAAGGTACCCATGCCTGGCCACCAGTAGGATTCCTTGACATTCCATTTGGTGCCAGAACGTCCGGGGTGGCCAGTGGTCGGATGATTGTGGTGTAAGGACAGCACACGATGATGGAGGTCAGGGGGAACATAAGCACGATCTTTGTAGAAGAGAACACCATTGGTGAACCTCCAGTCAGAGAGTGCTGACTTCATGGGGGGTGCGCACACCCCAGATAGGGCCTCCAGAGCCATGGCAATGGTATGGTCAGAGGGGTCATCGGAGAGCCGCTGGAATTCGTCTGTGAGCTTGGTGTCAATGAGGCGAGTGAACATTGTGTCGGGGAGTAACACACAATCTTTGTTATCCTGACCAGTGATAGCGTGGTCAGGTCGTCGGGAGAGGGCATCAGGAGCAGCCAATTTCATTCCTGGAACGTGGTGCAGTTCCAAGTCAAAATTAGTGAGGGTGAGATGCCAATGGGCCTGACGCCTGGTGAGTCGTTGCGCCGATCAGAAGTAGATCAGATTCTTGTGATTGGTGAATACGATGACCGGATGGGGGTTTCCTTCAAGGAAATGCCTCCAAGCCTGAAGGGCTCGGATGATGGTGAGGAGCTTCCAGTCGTAGATCTCGTAGTTCTGTTTGGCCACGTTGAGAGACTGGGAGAGATAGCCACAGGGGTGGTAATCCCCGTTGCTGTCAGTCTGAAGCAAGACTGCCCCAGTCGCAAAGAGAGATGCATCAGTCGCAAGTGCAAACTGATGCAAAGAATCAGGGTTCCGCAAAACTGGTTCGGTGGTGAAAAGCTTCTTCAATTGCTGGAAGGAAGCTTCAGTAGAGTTGGTCCAAGAGAATGGAGTGTCCTTCTTGGTAAGATCGAGGAGAGGTCGTGCGATGTCAGAATAGTGGGGGATGAAATGACGGTAGAAGTTGCAGAATTCAAGGAAGGATTGCACGTCCTTGATGGAGGAGGGTTGTTGCCATTCGCTGATGCCTTTCAGCTTGGCAGTGTCCATGGCCACCTGGCTGGGTCGGATAATCATGCCAAGGTACTCGACTTCTTGAGTGTCAAAAGTACATTTCTCGGGCTTGAGGAAGAGAGACTCCTTCCGGAGCTTCTCTAACACACGGCAGGTTCATTGCCGGTGTTCGTCGAGTTTTTCTGAAAAAATGAGGATATCGTCCATATAGACGATTAACCATCCCTCGTTAAGTTCATCTGAAAATGTCTGATTCATGTAAGCTTGGAAAGTCACGGGTGAATTGCACAATCCAAAGAACATTACCTTGGGCTCGAAGAGCCCGTATGAGGTGGAGAACGCAGCCTTCCACCTATCGTCGGGGTGAATCAGGATATTGTTGTATCCTGATCGGACGTCGACCTTTGTGAACCACTGTGCCTTGTTGAGCTTCGCCAGCAAGGGGGGAATCAGTGGGAGAGGGTATGCGTTCTTGATGGTCCATTCGTTGATGTACCGGTAGTCCTGGCATGGACGAAGGGATCCATCCTTCTTTCCAACAAAGAAGAACCTGGAAGCCTGAGGGGACTTCGAGGGTTGGATGGAATCCTTGGTGAGGTGTTCATCCAGAAATGCTTTAATGGCATCGGTTTCCTTCAGTGAGAGCAGATAAGCTCTGGAAGACTTCAGAATGAAGCCTTCCTTCATTTCAATTTGGTGGTCGACTCCCAGTTGAGAGGGCAGGAGTTTGTTGAGACTGTCCTTTGCAAAGATGTCAGTGAAATCATGAAGATAGGAGGGTACCAGTTCTTCGAATGATTTCTTCTTCTTTTCTTGTGCGTCCTCCATGGCGAATTCTTGAGCCTTATTGGAGGTCTTGGTGTATTCCTGCTGGGATGCGAGAATCCAGAGGTTCCTGAGTGGTCATGCTCGTTGGTGGAGGGCCTTTTGGATTTCCTTCTTTGAGGTCCTGTCCTTCATGAGAGGAGTGTCAAAAGAAATATTTTCAATCACTCGGACTGTCGTCCTGTTGGAGGAGTATTCTACAAGGACTTCGTCGTCGGTGAGCAGGTAAGTGGCAACTTCTTCCACTTTGTCCGCTAGATGGGTCTGTCCGACCCAGACATTGTCCTTGGTATTGAAATCGATGTCTTCAAATGCGGGGGGAGCTGGGGTATGGCCAGTCTTCTTCCTGGTGTGCTTCTTGCACTTCTTGATTTCCTCAAGGCAATGGATGGTGCCTTTGGGAAGTCGCTTGAGGGGGGAAAAATCCTCGTCATCGAGTTCTTCAAGGACAGCCTTTTCTCCATGAAAGAGATATGGCTTAACCTTGATGTCTCTTTGATTGGCGTTGAGTTCCCTCTCCACCTCCTTTGACCGGTCAGTTGCAGGCAGGGAGATTGTGTTGGCCTTCCAGTCGATAGTGGGCATCATGGCGCTAAGCCATGGTTTTCCAAAAAGTATATCATCATGCTTGGTGTTAAGACCATGCACAAAGGGTAGGACTGATTCTGAGGGGCTTGGCTTCAGCTCGTGTGCTGCGCCCCTTACCCAAGTATGTGCCCTTAATTTCAGATGGGTTGTCCAAGGAAAGTCCAAAGGCATCCGAAGATGTCCGAAGGACATCCAAAGGTGCAGGAAACTTCGGAAGGACTTTCCGGATGGGTGCAAGTAACTTCCGGATGAGTGCGGGAAAGTCCCAGAGGAACTTCCAGAAATTACAATGAGGTTGCGTCCTAATACAGATACGTATAATGGCTACTCAGGACTTGTCCTGAGTAGAAGCAAACAGGGGAATGGCTGCAAGGACGAAGTCCGAAGCAGAATAGGTCCGGAGGACCGTGGGAAAGATCCGGATAGACTTCCGGAAACTTTGGAGGATCGGATGGGTGGATGAGCAGAGGAGCAGAGGAGCAGAGGAGCAGAGGAGCAGAGGAGCAGAGGAGCAGAGGAGCAGAGGAGCAGAGGAGCAGAGGAGTGGAACTCTGGCCTAGGGAATTCCTCCCTAGGCCTGAGGTAGATACTGACTAAGTTGGAAGACTAGATTTGATATGAAGACTTAGGCTGAGATCTAGTGCGAGGACTAATATGATATTCAGACTGAGGTACTACAAGACATGTACAAGAGTTTATATACTAAGTGACTACTGGAAAGATCAATAAGCAAAGGTCTGAGGCTATGTATGAGGCATAAGCAAAGTTAACAAATGCGAGTCAGAAATGAGGCATAGGTTAAAGGATCAGTAAGCATACCAGTAGTAAGTATAGCCGAGGTAACGGAAACAAGGAATACCGGATAGGCTGTGTAAACATTACATGCACAGGAAATGTATTATGAAGCTTATCATATATTGGATAGGAAACAGATCCATACATCGGATCGGACCGGATCGGATATGGTCCGGACAAGATGCGTGGATATATGTGCAGAGGTGCAGGGATCTGGATGGGTACTAGAGACATGGATAGGACATCCGAAGGTCCGGATGAGGCGTGGGAATATTATTGGATGTAGGTCCGGAATATGGGATATGACACTTGGAAAGTTTCATTATTGTAAGGATCATATATCCTTTATGCCCCGACCATGGCTTCAAAACCAAGTGTTCGGACGAAAGTCCAAACCAACCACGGGACTCACGGATGCGAAGAAGCGTCACATTCGCACCCGAGTTACGTGGTTACATCCCTCGTCTTTCACCTTCATTATCTCACTATTGTCGACAACCAGCACGGTCTCCCACTTTCCTTTACACCATACCATACACCTATAAACCCTCTTTCGTCACTATTATCATACCTTTCCCCTTGACACACCCAAAAACAGCCAAAACCAATACGCAATTCTCGTCACTCGTGTGCTCAACGCACTGCCCTATTGCCACCATCCATTCAAAACCTCTCGTATTCCATTCTATTATCGCTATTTCACCCTGTCAGGCTCAACGCCACCACTCTCCGTCTCACCAAATCTTCATTTCCGTAACACCAAGGACCCTTACCCCTTTTTCACCAGTTAAATAGACGCATGTATACTGATTTTAAAAAAAAGAAAAGAAGTCCTTGCTCCCCCGCTAGCCTCACGCACTCCATCAGTCAGAAAGTCCTCTCGTTCAAAGCGCCATCCATCTCATTCCAAAA
Organism: Suillus hirtellus; assembly: GCA_016695485.1. Lineage (NCBI taxonomy): Eukaryota > Fungi > Basidiomycota > Agaricomycetes > Boletales > Suillaceae > Suillus > Suillus hirtellus. The sequence goes on along the minus strand of MU172280.1, from coordinate 381,432 downwards.
CTCTATCATTAACAACACGATCATTTATACACACACTTCAATACGACGATCCCCGTCGAACTCTCACCAACAGCCTTACATATTGGAGCCCACCGCGAGGGGATTTGTCTTAACAACCCCTTGCACTACGATTCGGATTTACGGATCTTTTGATCCTCCAGTCTGACTCGCACAATACCCGGTTTTCTAACCACCCTTATAATAATCATTTCAAAGTATTATCATCCTAACGCGCAGCTACAGCTCGAGAAGCAGCCACCTGCGCTGGCTCCCAAGAAGAGCCGAACCCGCGCTAACACGGTCGACTCCCCGTCCACCCTATCATTAGCGCAGCCGTCGTTCCTTTCCCTTCCCCGCACACCAGTCCGTCACAAATCCATACAGTCAAGCACAGATACCTCCGAAGAACCATCCGAGTCCTCCCTTTCAGACGACGAGACAATAGGACCTTCCCCTAACCCAAACCCCCTTTTCCCCATTATCCCCCAGCCAACGTTCACCCTTAGACCCGCGGTATTCGAGCCCGAAACTCCCACACTCCCTGACACATACGAGACTGCCCTTCCTGCGAAATCACTCCCTCCTATACCTCCGCCAGACTTCCTTCGCGTACCAGCACCTCCTCCCAACACACCCACTCTCAAACCCTCCGCACTCCCTAACAGTCAAGTCCCAGTCTCTAAGGCCCCAGCGCAGACACTCCCAGCCCAAAACTCGATCCCTGCAGCACAACCATCCATACTGAACCCCTTTGCACACCGTCTTCCCGCAGCTACGGCTCCATCCAAGATGTCCAACGTATCAAAGGGCATCAACGCCATGCCAGGGGCCAATTCCAGCAAAGCACCGTCATTCAATGGCGAAACTTCGGAGCTACTAGAGTTCTTCGAACTCTTCGAGGACTTAGCGGATGCCTGTGCACTCACTCCCGCAGAAAAATGCAAAACCATTGTCCGATATGTAGACCTCCAGACGAAACGCTTCTGGGTGACGCTAACGGGATACGAAAGCAAGGACTTCACTGTTTTCAAGACAAGTATCTTAGCACAATACTCGGGAGCAGCCAAGGGTCAGCGGTATTCGATTCGTGATCTCGAGCGAATCGTCCTTAGCAACGCCGACAATGATATTTCGACTGAAACGGAGCTACTACAGTACTACAGGCAGTTTCGCCCCGTGGCACACTGGCTTGTTGCAAACAGCAAAATCTCCACACGAGAACGAGACCGGTACTTCTGGCAAGGTCTACCAACATCTGCTCGACGCGCTATAGACCGACGTCTGGAACTCAAAGATGTCAACTACTCAAGGACGGAGGCCACCGATTTTGAAGAAGTTCTTAAAGCAGGACGCTTTGTCTTCTCGGATGATGCTTTCGATGCTGACCTCAACGAACCCATAGCGACACGGATACGCACGATAAGGGAGGCACGCGCTCCTAAAATCAAGACCACTGTCCCATGGGATTCAGACGATGAAGAAGATGGAAGAAAAGATGCCCGAAGAGAAGTACAAACTAAACGTGTTGCGTTCACGTCTCCCCCAGCACCTGTCAATAACACGATCGACGAAGTCGAAGCATTGGCGCGCAAGATGCACGGTCTCGATATTGGCGACGTCGCATATTCGGGGTGCTATACTCGACTCGTCTGCTTGGCACCTGCAGCAGCTCAGGCTTGGGCACCGCCTCGTTCACGCCAACTTGTCAGTACACCCACACCTCAATCGTCTATGCCATACCTTCCATTACCACCCCTCCAACACTCGTCAAATGCCCAGTCAAATTCTTCTTGCTTTTTCTGTGGAGGTCCCCACTCCATTCGTTCATGTTCGACTGCTGGTGATTATCTACGAGCAGGACGCGTCATCCGAGATGGTCAGTACTTTGTGTATCCAGACCGATCTCGAATACGACGTACGGGAAATGAGAACTTGAAGCAAGCAATTGATGCGAGATACGCTATTCCGGTACCAACAACGCCAGCCACTGGATCAAACGCCATTCCCATCGAAATGCCGAGGCGCGAGAACACTTCCCAACCTGTCACACCTACTGAAATTCCCTCATCAGCCTTCATCACCGAATCCTACTTTCTACAGTGCGTCCCTGTCACCGAGAACCACGCAGTTGTAGTCACTGTTGAGGAAGAACGAGATGTTCAGGAAGGAGAAGTGTTAGCAGTGACGAGGTCGAAAGCCAAAGCCATGTTACCCGTAGAGTTGAATGAACCCCAGACGCACGCACCCCATTCTACAATCACTCCACCCTCGAAGCATGCAGAATCTACCACTGCCGAAAATCCCAAATCGCCCGCATTCCGCTACGAATCCAAGGCTGCAGCTCCAGATTCAGCTCAGCGTGTCTTCAAAACCATACTTGAGACAGTGGTGCCGCACCTGACCATTTCCGATCTCCTCGCTATAAGTCCTGAACTGCGAAAGGAGGCTGTCGAACATTGCCGTACGCATCGAGTACCTGCGCTAATTCCAACGACATCAACCAACACCCTCAGTAGCACCCCTCCGCCAGCACAGATCGAGCATGCTACTCCGCTACGAGAACTTCGAGTCACCATAAACGGCGTCCATTCCGAGTTAGGGCTGCTCGACGAAGGGTCGGAAATCGTGGTTATACGCGAAGATGTCTGGAAGAAAACCAACGCACCCATCAATCAGAGTGTGCGTATGCGCATGCAGACTGCGAATGGAGGATGTCAGGAGATGACAGGGTGTCTAGACATGTTGGAGATAGACGTTGAAGGTATCAAAACTTGGGCGCATGCTTACGTTGTACCAGACGCGCCATACAGGTTACTCCTAGGACGGCCATGGCAGAAACTCGTTCGTTTGTCAAAATTCGAGGATGCGGAGAACGTCTACGTCACCATCAGAGATCCTCTCGACAACTCAAACTCTCGTACCATAACCACTCTGCCTCGTCCATGGCCATCTCCACCTCAAACACTTGCACTAACAGCAGCCGTTTTCTCTACATTCCCTCACCATTCCCAATCTGCGAGTCATCTCGTATACCAGCAACCCCATTATACCAAACCTTCGAGCTTACCTCCCCATCACTCCCTCGCTTTGACAACTCCAGCACACATCCCCATTTTCCCTCCCCAGTTGACATCTATTGCTCAGATCATCTCGCGCATCTCGCCAATAGACAATTACCATGCTATCAAACCGAACAGTTCGACAGATATTTACCATGCTATCAAACCGAACAGTTCAACGGATATTTACCATGCTATCCCCGAATCTCGTCTCACCTTCTCCTCTTTCGCCGAATTCCTTCTTCGAGCACACTTCGATATCAACCCAATTTACCGTTCATTCGCTTATAAAAAGGTTGCTAATAAGGTTAGGCCTGTAGCTACGACCATGCCTGCCCATGCTCGAATCATTCGACAAATTCCAGAAGACCCGCTCCTAACCCTTCCATTCCTATCCCCAACTCCCCCCGAATTCCAACCAGGGACGCGCCTGTCTCAAGAACGTATGAACAAACTCGGCATCTTCGACAACAAGTTCCTTTGGCCAGAAGAACGAAAGCTAGCTGCCCACGTGTTAACCAACAATGAGTTAGCGCTCGCTTGGGACGAAACCGAAAAGGGACGTTTTCGGGACGACTACTTCCCACCTGTCATCATCCCCACTATCGAGCACACACCCTGGGTTCATCGTCAACCACCCATTCCACCCGGCATTCGCGACGAGGTCATTAAACTCATCAAATCAAAAATCGCATCCGGAGTCTATGAGGCATCCAACAGCTCGTACCAATCAAAGTGGTTTTGTGTTGCGAAGAAGAATGGTTCTGTACGTATTGTGCATGATCTTCAGCCACTGAACGCTGTCACTGTCAAAGACGCTGCGACCATGCCTTACGTCGAGTTATTTGCAGAACAATGTGCAGGACGCGCTATCTACTCGATGATGGACCTTTTCGTTGGTTTTGACCATCGAGCTCTTGCGGAGGAGTCGCGCGACCTCACAACATTCCAGACTGCACTCGGCACGTTCCGTCTTACAGTTTTGCCTCAGGGATGGACTGATTCCCCAGCCGTTTTCCAAAACGATGTTGCCTTCATCTTACAGGAGGAAACAGATATCGCCCCGAACTTTCAAGATGACGTGAATGTGCTGGGGCCTCGTACTCGCTATGAGCGGTCAGACGGAACTTATGAAGTTATTTCCGAAAACCTGGGTATCCGCAGGTTTGTGTGGGAGCACTGCGTAGACGTTAACAGAGTCTTGCACCGGTTGAGACATGCAGGTGCCACCGTCTCAGCGTCAAAACTTTTCCTATGTGTTCCACAAGTCCTCGTCGTCGGGCAACTTTGCTCATATCAAGGACGAACCCCTGACACCGCAAAAGTAGACAAGATTATGCATTGGCCTCCATGTACCACGAAAACCGAAGTCCGCGCGTTCTTAGGGACTGCGGGTACCGTCCGCAACTGGATCATGAATTATGCTTCTATTGCTCGCCCTCTCACCAATCTTACCCGAAACAATACTGATTTTGTTTGGAGCAATGAGGCGCAGATTGCCATGGATACCATCAAGAACGCTATCGCCCACTCTCCCGCAATTCGCCCTATCGACTATTCTTCATCCCTCGAAGTCATCCTCGCAGTAGACTCGTCATATATAGCCTGTGGGTGGATCCTATTTCAACTGGATGGCGAAGGGCGCCGTCGTCCATCACGTTTTGGATCCATCAGTTGGAATGAGCGGGAAGCCCGCTACTCACAAGCCAAACTCGAGTTGTATGGTCTTTTCCGCGCTCTCAAAGCTGCCAAGGTTTGGCTTATCGGACTCACACGTTTCACCGTCGAAGTGGATGCTAAATATATTGGCGGCATGCTTAATCACCCCGATATCCAACCTAACGCTGCTGTCAACCGCTGGATCGCGGGAATCTCCCTTTTCAACTTCACTCTTAGACACGTCCCCGGGAACAAGCATACTGCAGCTGATGGACTATCTCGGCGACCTGCTGCACTTGAAGACGAAGATGATGAGACAACGGAAGATGTGGAAGAGTGGATTGATGAGATTCTGGGATGTGGGGTATGGATAGCGAAAGAGGTTGATGAAGAATGGCTCGCCAAAGCAGCCCTGCACGCCCTAGTCCTCACCTCAGAAACGTGCTCGCCCAGTGACGAAATCCCTACCAGTCAAAGCTCCCTTCACCTTGACAACGACCTTCACATGATTCAAGATTATTTCAAAACGTTATCCTTCCCATCAAGCACATCCAGCAAAGATCAGACTCGGCTCATCAAACGAGCACGGCAGTTTTTTCTACAAGGATATCGTTTATGGCGGAAAGAGCCATCGGGACGCCATCAACTCGTTATCTTCACACCCGACCGACTGCGCATCCTTCACGAAACCCATGACAAACTCGGTCACAAGGGATTCTACTCTACGCGACGAACGATTGCAGACCGCTTTTGGTGGCCTTCACTCGATGCTGATCTCGCTTGGTACCTAAAAACTTGCCACCAGTGTCAAATTCGGTCAAACGAGAAGGTCGTACTGCCTCCAACTGTTTCGATTCCGGCTCCTCTCTTCCGAAAAGCCTTCACCGACTCCATGCACATGCCAGCATCCCACGGATACTCTTACGTCGTGCAAGCACGATGCTCTTTGACGAATTGGCCGGAGTTCAGGATGCTAAGGAAGGAGACAGGACGCACCTTGGGTGCATTTATTTTTGAGGAGATCCTGTGTAGATGGGGAGGACTCGAGGAGATAGTAACTGACAACGGGACGCCTTTCATTGCAGCACTGGACTGGCTTGCGCAAAAGTATCATATCCGACACATCCGCATTTCGGCTTATAATTCTAAAGCTAACGGAGTCGTCGAACGTTCACACCGCACAATCCGCGATTCTCTCGTTAAGGCCTGTAATGGCGACATTTCGGACTGGCCCACTCTAGCTCATCACGTCTTCTGGGCTGACCGAGTTACCACTCGCAGATCCACAGGACACACACCCTTTTTCATGGCGCATGGCATTGAGCCTCTCCTCCCCTTTGATATCACTGAAGCCACATTTCTCCTACCCCATATTGCATCTCAGCTCTCTTCCGAAGAATTATTAGCCATACGCGGTCGTCAACTAGCTAAACGAGACGAAGACTTAGCGCAGATTCACTCCAGGGTCCTCAAGAGTCGTTTCACATCAATCCGCAACTTCGAGATTCGTTTCGCCAACACCATCCATGACTACGCGTTCAAAACTGGAGACTTAGTATTGGTGTTGAACAAGAAGATTGAACCAGCATCTAACGCTAAGTGCAAACCTCGTTATTTCGGACCAATGATCGTCGTCTCGCGATCCCAAGGCACTTCGTACCGACTCGCAGAAGTTGATGGTACCATCTCAAAACTCAAATTTGCGGCCTTTCGTCTTATTCCCTATCACCCTCGCTCTCCAACGTCTCTCGACGTCACCCAATACCTTGAAATCAAGCATCTTTCGGGCACCGTTGACGAACCCTGAATCTAGCTGCGTTGTCTCAATTTTTTTTTTTTCCTTACTCTCGTTTTATTCGTTCCCTTCTATCTTACTACATACTACATTTTTTTTAGTTATATTGTTAGAAGATCGACCGAGGACGGTCGATATTCGAAGTAGGGAGGGGATGTAAGGATCATATATCCTTTATGCCCCGACCATGGCTTCAAAACCAAGTGTTCGGACGAAAGTCCAAACCAACCACGGGACTCACGGATGCGAAGAAGCGTCACATTCGCACCCGAGTTACGTGGTTACATCCCTCGTCTTTCACCTTCATTATCTCACTATTGTCGACAACCAGCACGGTCTCCCACTTTCCTTTACACCATACCATACACCTATAAACCCTCTTTCGTCACTATTATCATACCTTTCCCCTTGACACACCCAAAAACAGCCAAAACCAATACGCAATTCTCGTCACTCGTGTGCTCAACGCACTGCCCTATTGCCACCATCCATTCAAAACCTCTCGTATTCCATTCTATTATCGCTATTTCACCCTGTCAGGCTCAACGCCACCACTCTCCGTCTCACCAAATCTTCATTTCCGTAACACCAAGGACCCTTACCCCTTTTTCACCAGTTAAATAGACGCATGTATACTGATTTTAAAAAAAAGAAAAGAAGTCCTTGCTCCCCCGCTAGCCTCACGCACTCCATCAGTCAGAAAGTCCTCTCGTTCAAAGCGCCATCCATCTCATTCCAAAACTCTATCATTAACAACACGATCATTTATACACACACTTCAATACGACGATCCCCGTCGAACTCTCACCAACAGCCTTACATTATGTTGAACTTTCTGTACATAAGTCTCTTGTCGAGACGAATGTAAAGCATGCAGTAGTGGGTCACCTGTCCTGCCAAGGATGGGCTTCCGTCTACTGTAGTGATCTGGAAGGGTCTCTTGAGCAGATGGGTTCAGATTCCATTTCACTTGACAAAGTCATAGCTCATGAAAGTCCCACCCGCACCCAAGTCAATAATCGCAGTCGTTTGAACAGTTTTGGCACTGCAAGAAGAGAAAAGTGTCACCGGGACACGAAACTCGTTGGATTTCCCAACAGCATTAGTATACAGCACGCAGATAGAGGGAATTGACCATTCGACAAGCCCTCGCTTCAAAAATCCTTTCTTTTGACAAGGTTGACTGTCATGTATTCCTCATCAGAAGACTCATCAAGCTGGCGGATGCCAGACTTGCTTGGCTTCTTGCCAATGTCTTCTTCATCGTTCTTGTCTCCTTGGCGCACCCTCGGGTGGAACCGGGAGTCATTTGCTCGGTGGCCTTTCTGCTGGCACTTGAAGCAGAGGCCTTTCTCGTAGCATTTCTGGTGTTCCTCTGGTGAGAGGGTACGATCCATGTCCATAGCGTCTGGGTCACATTGGCGGACCTGAGGCTTGGGGATGTGCCGGTTCCTGGAGGGGCGCGTTGTCCTATGGTTGGATACAACTGCCTTCGATCGCTTGTAGTTGGATTCCAACTGCATAGCGGCAGTGTACCACTTGTCGATGGTGAGGGGAACCATCTCCTTCATGTAGATGGCGGCATGTAACCCAGGCTTCAATCCACATTCGAAGAAGTGGATAAGCGAGATGTCCTGCTTGAGACTAGCAGTGGACAAGAGGGTTTTGAATGTTGCGATGTAAGGCATGACATCGCCAGTCTGGGTGAGAGTCTGAAGCTTGGTTAGGGCTTCAGTCATTCGATAGGCTGGGTGGAAGGATTCGGTGAAACTCTTCCTGAAGTCCTTCCAAGTCCTGAGGTCAGGAGGGGACTTCTCGAAGGCCTCTTGGTAGAAGGTATCCGCCCAGATGCGGGCATCCCCACCAGTCATATACTGGAGGGCTACAGCGACCTTGGTTTGGTCAGAGCTGTAGATCGTCAGGTTAATAAGGAAGTAGGTCTCGACTGAGTGCATCCAGCACTCAGCATCATCAATGCTTCCTTCATAGTTCTGAGGTACCCCAGCCTTGAGTTCAGGCCGGGACACGTCTATGGTCGGTTGTGCTTGGGTGGGGCCTCCAGACATTCTTGTTCTGGGGTTCGAGTTGAGATTTCCGGATGGGATTTGTTCGTCGGGAAACTCGTCAGAGGACGTTTGGTCTCGTTCCAATTCTTCAGTGTCGGAGTCAGGAGTGTTGGGATCACGTTCCCAATCGTACTTCCTGGTCCAGGTAGTCATTGTATCTGTTGATTGGGGTGCCGCATGGAGGGTGGGGTGTCAGGGGAAACTTGAATCTTTTGTTACGCACTCGAGTAGATCTGCTATGCAGAGCCCTAAGAGGGGCATTGTCTGCTAGCAGTCATGACGTAACTGGAAGGGTCCAGTGTAGCGACTAGTAATGGCGACTGTCGTGTCAGCAGTTACTAGAGATGCACGTGTCACGTGACTTGTCGACAAATGTCTTCAAGTCACCTTAAAGTACGGACAGTTGTGTCTG
>MU172280.1:320771-370776 GCA_016695485.1 Suillus hirtellus | reverse complement strand
TTAAGTGATGATATAAAGCAATATAAGAGAAGAGAGGTGCGAAGTGTAGACAAATAGAGTTCTACTATGTTCTGCTAAGTAGTAAGTAAGTAGTAATAGGTAAAATGGGAGGTAAAGTAAGGTAAAGTGTAGTATGTACTGCTGGCGCTTATATAGCACGCCTAAGCGTGGTCATGCGGAGCCGAAGCGCTACCGAGTAGGTATGTAAGATATATATAAGTGAGAATCCATGATAAAAATAAAGATGGAATAATATGCTAATAAGGAAATGGAAATATACGCACTAGGGAGCTTGGTGGTCAGTGGATGGATGCATCTGGATGACTGGCGCTATAGGGCGTGCAAGCGCAGGAACGCGCGCGCGCGTATACATCGTGAAGCACGGGAATGGTGCGTGCATGGCACAGGAAAGCTGCGCCTCATATAGAGATAGCTGCAGGTAGCACACAGAGTGACACTGCAAGTTCATGCTATGTACTTCCTAGTGTAAAGCGCCATATCAGACCATGAGACGCATGAGTCTCTACAGCACACCATTCCCATGCTTTGCAATGTATATGCGCACACGCTTTCCCATGCTTGAGCACCCTATAGCGCCAGCCATCCAGATCCATCCATCCACTGTCCACCAAGTTCCCTAGTGCGTATATTTCCATTTCCTTATTTACATATTGTTCCACCTTTATTTTTATCATGGACTCTCACTCATATATATCCTTACATACCTACTCAGTAGCGCTTCGGCTCTGCATGACCGCACTTAGGCACACTATATAAGTGCCAGCAGTACATACTATAACTAACTTACTTTCCCTTGAACTGACTACTTACTATTCACTTATTACTTAGCAGAATATAGGAGAACTCTATCTGTCCACACCTCGCATCTCTCTTCTCTTATCTTGCACTATATCACCACTTAAGCTTAGTCCCTATCATTTCCGCATATGCACATGCACTTTCCCATGCACGTGTCCCCATGCCTTGTGCACACCTGCACTTTCTCATGCTTCACTTCAGCACTTACCTCTAGATCTTCACTGTACTCGCTTCCCCTTTAGGGTTGAACATACTTGTTGTCTCAAGCACAGCAGACTAGGCAATGCACGACCTACAACTTTTATAAATACAGCTAGGAGCCTCATTCATGCCTAGCCCTATTGTAGTTTCTACAGCGCATGTGCACGTATACATCATGAAGCATGGGAATGGTGCGCACATGGTGTGCATTGCGCAGGAAAGCTGTGCCTCATATAGAGATAGCTGCAGGTAGCGCACAGAGTGACACTACAAGTTCATGCTATGTACTCCCTAGTGAAAACTGTCATATCAGACCATGAGACGCATGAGTCTCTACATCAGTTCAAACCCAAACCTTTCTGAACCAGACTCAAGGTCCAGTCCCAGGTCTGGCATGGCCCCTGGACCAAACCTTGAGTCCAGTTCAGGGTTCAGAGCTACCCAGAACCAGTTTGGACATGTTTGAACCCCACCATGACTGTCACCCTACACTACCTCAGTTTCACTGCTACTATTTACATTGACAACTTGGATTTCTCACTATGTTTTAGGCATGTTGTGCAATGCACATGTAGACTTGACTCTGGATGGGGGGGCACCCTCTCAGCCTCAATGCTGCCTCATTCTATTATGATGTCAACTCAAGGAGACACTGGAAATCAGCCATCAGTATCTTATAAGCTTGGTCATGGAGGTGAACCATTAAGTAAGTGATTTGCTTTTCATTCATGTACATATACTAACATGTGCTGTCTCTGCCATTGTACATGCTATTGGGTGTTGGAAATAAGTTTGTACATATGCACAAGAGCAGCCAGTTGTACAAGTCAAGTATGGATCCCTCACACTCTGATTTGCCCTCAACAGATACTGCAAATGTGTCAGATGACTCTCAGGACTTGCACGACTTTGAAAAGGTGGACCTTGACATCAGAACAACTGCCCCTGGGGTCCTTGTTTTGAGGGAGTGATTTTCATTTTGGTGTTTTGATCTTTTGTTCTTGATATGCTCTAATATTACAAGTGGCAAACCAATCACTCTGCACATATTTCCAGTGCTAATTGTTTTCATAGATCAAGAATCTTCAAGGAAACGAGTTGCTGCACTTTGTCTACCGACCTTACATGATCAATGCAAAACTACTATGGTGAGCTACTTTGCTGATGAGGCTCTTTGTGGAAATATGTTTTTCCTGAGGTAAATGTCACATCATTTTCTGTTACTGAACCAACTTTGACAGGGCTCATGAAGCATCCCTCCCTTGCTCTCCTCGTCATCTTCTTTCCTTCTGCTTTTGTCTGTTGTCTGTACTTGTCCAAGCCATGTCAGCAGTTGCTGATGTGGACTGGGTATTTGCACATGGCGTTCATAGTGTTGGGAACAGTGTGGTGGAGGATTTACCTCCCATCGTCTGCAGGCTTATAGCTTTGTGGTCAAACCTGGTTCAAACGTGAACCGAACCCTTCCAAATGTATTCAGTGACATTCAGTCCAGGGTTTAACCAGATGGCTGAACCTGAACCTGTGGTTCAGTTTGGTGTTCGGAAAATTTGCCCAATGAACTAGACTGAACCGGACTTCAGCAGCACTAAAACACAGGTACAAAGCTCACTCTCTTTGGTCAGGACTGATCCTCTGGTAGACCATAGGGAGTCTGAGTAGGAAAGAGGTGTGAGTCGGTGTGTTTGAAGCCATTGAGATGCCTACAAAACTCAAAACTGATTTAGATGATTTTTCACTATTTTTGAACCACCACAAACATGTGAGTCAAGACTTTCAAAAAGGACTGTAAAGGCCACTTACTTTGTGCAAGCGCCAAATTGAACTTAACATATGCTCTTCCACATATTGTTCTGTCTGATTAGTGTTGCTGTCAACCATAATGGCTTTCCATGGCTCTAAACAATAAACTCAAAATACCATTGTTTCCAACCATTAAACAATTATGATGCTACCACATTATTAGATGATGTGAAAGGCCACATGTGGCAGAGCCCGCTACTGTTGCTTTTTTGAGTCATAATAATGTGAATCAATTGGATTTATGGGCAAAAGTATTGTACAGATCAACCCAGACAAGTCATGAGATGGAGCTTGGATGGAGCTACAAGTATTGTACAGATTAAGTGAGATGAGTCATGAGAATCAGGTGAGTGCTACAAATACAACTGAATGGAGACCATGAATGGGGGTGAGTGCTATAGAAATAAATCAACTTTGGTTATGGATGTCTGATCAGTCAAGTTGCAACTTGTATGCTAAGCTGGAACATCTGAAAAAGGGACTATCAGTGTGCTTCTTGGATGATGTCATTATGTACATACACTACTTGGTTGGCTGTCAGACATGAAAATAATTCAGAGCAATACACGTACCATCAGGCTGAAAATTCCAACTATGACCACCAGAAAGTCAAGAGACATCTGTTTCTGAAAACCTTCAGAACCGAGACCCATCAAACTTTGCATTCACAAATGCTAGCCAATCACAGCTGAGCTTGACATCACATCCACTCAGGTAGACAGGTCAAAAGGCTTGCTGTGAATTGTACCAACTATTGATGGTAGGAGCACAAACCAGCCCAAGAGTGGACTCTACAGCTGTCCCATATAAGGATTGAGTCGAATCCAGACTCGCATCATCGACACAAAGATCCGAGGACTTTGTAAGGAGACATAGACAGTCGAAGATTATAAGAACGAAATTTATCGATATGCGCAGACGAAAGGCGGCATTTCATAACCGTGCGAACCAAACAGACCGGAATATCAGAAACGTGCGAATAAAATACCACGAATAGATATCGAAATTGATTCCTCTGCCAAAAATTGAAAGATGAGACGATGACACAGCAAAACCCACTATAGCTACTACCGTAGCGCAAATTTACATTTACTAGTTGCTCCATCACTAGCGCCGTAAGCTCATGGCCATAAGCATCAAACTTCTCTTTGACAAGCGAAAATCATGGGTCTCTTGCTGATGTGGTCTCCGAGTCAATGCGAGGGCGCTTCGATGTCGGGTTGGACACGTGCTTCTAAACTCTCGGTCGTTTTGGGGTACGATACAAGTTTGATTGGCTGAAAGCTCAAGCACCTGTGGGTTTCTTTCCGAAGTGCATGTCAATCTCGGCTTGCGACTGATTCGAAGATGCATCGATGAGAATTCGAGCTTGACAGTCTTGCCTCGTTGTGATCGTGCGCGCTGAATGATTCTCCGATGAGACTGACGGCTGATTAAATTTACCGTCCACGTAGAAGGATGAACAATCCCTGAGGTTGTGACAAAAATTCTGAATAAGTAAGGCTTCGACCAATTTAGGTGCCCAGTGAGTCACTAGTAGTCGTGAGTAGACGAAGTCGTAGACGAAAAGGTATAAAAGCCTTTGAAGATTCCAATGTAGTGCACTGACGAAGTACTCATCAAGCTCACACCTCTTAAATGGAACATGAAGCTTTCTCTTATTTTCAGCTCGCTCGCATCTATCGTGGCTTTTGCTATGGCATATCCCACGGAAGGAGCCATCGCGAAACGTTCCTGTGAGTACTCATGATTCAGATCACCATGCTGGGGTTGATGAGTGTAACTTGCTGCCAGATGTGGAGAACCGCGAGGAATTTGGCTCCAATCTCTTCAATTACAACGAGCCTTATGCTAAGAATATTGAAAGGAGCGAGCAATCTCACGCTGATGGCTTCAATTAAAACTCGTCTTGAACTTGATGCTAGGTTCTACGCAGGTGAGTTATAGCCGTATGTCTTATTTTATGTGGGAGTCATCCATCATACTAGGTCTTGCATCGCTGCAGCCTCACCTCCCTGTACATCTACATATCTTGGCTACCGTATCTGATTGCTTGATTTCTGACACGTTGCCCCATGTAATACATTCCCAGTTGTCTCACCCTTTTTGACCCAACTTCCGACCCACCGTTTTTGCCACTAATCTGATGACAATGTTAGGATTCGGTGAATTAGCAGTGGCACCGCTAGTAGTCGCGCTCTGGCAAGCACCCTCTACGAGGGCCTACTAGAGGACACCAAATTCACTTATCTACTAAATTGACCCACAGTAGTCCCTTGACGCTGATTTGCGTTAGCTCGTGTGTCATTATCACATTATCGACGAACATCTATCTTGTCTTGAATGGTCTTACTACGGAGACTACGCGTTCCTCACATCCTAAGCAATAGCATGTAGCAACATATATATCGCGCATGGCTAGAAGAACAACATACAACAATAACAGAGCTGAGCAAGCAATAAAGCTGAGCGATTTTTGGGCGTGATTCTCTGTCACTCACCAGTACCTCAGCAAACTTCTCGTCGATTCAGCTAAGGCTATGACATCGCCTTGATGCTACTCAACCGCACCACGAGAGGAAGCAGAGATACATTCTCACTCGACGCATAGTACTGCACGCAGTCCAGATGAAACTTACAACAAATGTCAGCTGGAAATGCGGAAACCACGCTAATGAAACAACGTCACCTTGAACCTAGAGACAAGCAGCGTCAGAACCTGACTTGCCAGATGCCGCACGCAGACATTGGGACGCTTACCAGTGGTTAAAGTTAGACTCAAACTTCTTCAGAAATTCCCAGCGTTTGTTCATCGCCTGGTCGCCATCGCCACTCTCCACTGCTGCAAGCGCTTGATTGGCGGATTTGGTGAAGGAGGAAGTGTACAGTGCGAACGTAGAGCACGTCACTATCATGCGTGAGTACGCCTGGAAGTGAGATGATCAGCAGGCGTTTGGGTCCGAGGTCGCACACATACCCTCAGCAGTTTGGCACTCGTTAACATGCATTCTTTCAAGCACGTGTCCAGAAAATCTACGTGATCCCTCAGAAGTTGGTCTACGGTAGTAACCTTGGCCAATTTTGCCTCTAGTGCCCGCCAGTTAGGTTCAAGAACCTCGAATGTCGTGAAAGCCAGTATTTGCTGAACAAAAGCGAGCATGCGAGCTCTCAGGAGTGCGACTCGCAGTCGCCACTGCTCGAACTCGGGGTGGTTAGGCACGGAACGCCGCCAGGGACTTGTCTTCTGTTCTATCCACATCGATGCGAGGGATTGCTCTACATGTTTGAGATGTAAGAGAAAGCGGAAGAGGAGCTGGTAACGTAAAATCGTTTTGCGAGAGATGACGAGTGAAAGCGGGAATTTCACGTTGTAGTCGAGTGTAAGGGCATCAATCGCTTATTTGAGATGAGCAAGGACGGTAGCGCAAGGGCTTCACGCACATACCTAACATAGGCTTCTTGTCATCCTTTTCCCGGTCGCGATCCTTCTTCACTTCTTCATCTGGCACGCCTTCGCCTTCCTCACCGCCAATCACGCCGCTTACGCTAATGACCTTGAGTAACCATTCATACAATCCGCTGCTCGCGATGCTGACTCGCACATCTTCACGGAACGCGGCATCTTCCCCTGTAAGTGCAAGGTCGAGGAGACTCTGGAGCTTAACGATACTGACACCTTTCGCGGGCTTCTTGAGTTCTAAGTGGGCAAGGTCTAAGAGGTGGGTGATGAACGATGAGGAAGCTAGGAAAAAATAACGCTTGAGAGAGCGGAGCCGAGGTATGAGCTGTTGATCTTGCAGCAGGAGACGTAGGAGGGTGCGATTCGCGTGTGTATATGCGTCTTCGATGAATTTGTAAAGCCTGCAAATGCCCATGAAAAAGACGCAAAGACTCAACCCAATGTAGAAACACACTTTTCATCTTCCATGGACAGCGACTCTTTCGTTATATCCTTCTGATCGGCTTGCACCTCGATCCCACATTCACGTATCACGTTGAGATATTTACCTGCAAGTAAAAACTTGTGTTTCCAACCCTCTAGAAGAGGCGGTATACAGGCACCACCGGGTAATCGTCCTCCAACAGTACGTGGCGGTGGAACACCTGTATGCTGGCGCTTCGAAGAAAGAGTAGAACCATCGCGAAGCTACTCAAACATCAGTACACATGCACCCCGTTCTCTCAGACACAAAGCTCACCGTATATCGCCTCTCCCAATACTCGTCCGTATAGTCCACTTCCAAAATGCCCTTACTGATGAACTTGCTCTCCTTGACACACAGTTCCTCGTATGGGTCCTCGAGACGACCCGTAGTTGTCCATACCCTGAGCATCTCGACATAGGGTACTCCCGCTGCAGTCAGAAGAGTGCCGTATACCTTGACTGCGGTGGGATCGCCTGACATGGTCTGCATGCGCTCGTATATTACCGTTAGCACTTCACCACCCTTCACATTGATAGGTGCATCTGATGTGCTCTTCTTCATGTCAGACAGAATGGCCTTCAGCTTCGCCCCGCCGAGCCCAAGTGCTTCATCTCGTGCTGCCTGCTCTGGATCAGACTCAGAAGAAGACGATGATGAAGAGGCGTCATCGTCATCGGTAGTAGCAAGTTCAAGGACGAGCTGATAAATAAGGGATAGAGTATGCACTGTTGGGTGGACATAGAACCATAATTTCTGTAGACTAAATTGCGGTGAGGTGTTGAATGCATGTTCGAGTTGAGATAACAGAGTTTGGTAGTCCTTTCAAGGGGTAAGTAAGACGACGCCTAAGCGATGGGGAAAATTAACCTTGAGCATGTCCCGGATGGCAGCGCAGAGTGCATGATTGACAAGCCCAAAATCGAGGTGGCTGCGGCTTTCAACAAAAGAGGAGATAGCGGTGTAGTAAGTGCCGAGCGGTACTATCCGTTCCGTTAGGTCTCGAAGGGACGAATCTATAAAATATTAGCGAGAACGATCCTCTCTGACCTGTCAGACAGACCTAGCGGGGAGGACAAAACAAAAAGTATTCCCTTAAGTGGGTCATCATCTTCTGGCGAGTATTCAGGATGGTGGGAAATATATGTTCCCTCGATACCCTATAGAAATGAGATTCAGGTGAGGACGAGGGTGAAGCACAGGGCAGAAGCACGAGAACCAAGAAGAAACAAATTTCTCGACATAAATTATGAGGTAAAGCGGTAATGTTAAATGTCTAGTCATTGCTGTAATCGTAAGTTGAATGTGAACTGAAACGAAGGAAGGGGAGAGGTCAAAATATGAGATAAATAGCAAACCGAACGTGGTGATCGGACGTCGTAAGTTGACACAGGCAAGATCATAGGTTGTTCCAGCTGACACTAAAAAAACGGCCATACACCTCGAACATAACGACCACTCGCGAAGACATACCATCAAAACATAAAGAAGATCCTCCAAAATCAAAGCTTCTTGTATATCCACGGGAAGATTGTCCAATACATCTTCCTTTCCCTTTCCCTTCGTCTTAGGTATCGAAGCAGATGCGCCAACTCGCGAGTTCAATGGTGCGCGCACGAACGAAGTTTCGGCGATGAATGACGGCTCGTGGCCTGCATGCCATCAATACTGTAATATGCAGGTCATCGAGGACCACGTACTTTTGCTACGGTTTTCTCGTGATGAGTGCACGCGAACATCTGGATCTTCGTAGATATCGTCGCTCAGTTGTCTGTTTCTGCGAACAGAAGCGATAGTGCCGGTGATCTGAATGGTCGATTGTCTGCATGTCATAATAAGCATACAAGGAGACTCGTACCTTGGTGTACTCTTTTGCAGATAAACCAAGATTCTTCTTACGACCTCCTGGACGCGTTCGTGGAGTGTAAGGGTCCATGTTATTGGACGACTATGCAGATTGGCAATGGACGCGGTAGACGCGTAAATGATAGAGTTGGTTACCGTTTTTGGTAGTCACGATTTTCTACTTCATCCTCGGAGTTCAAACCGGGTCTGTCTAGACTTCTGTTGGCAGCAATATTGAAGGACCTCAACGTTTTCAGCCATGAGGGATGCCAACATCTTTGCATTCCGCAAGGCCATGCCTCGAATGGTCAGCTCCGTAGCTCTTCTTTTCACCTCCAACCTTAACACACAAAATATTTCCAACAGAGCTGGTCTCCGCGTAACCTCTACAACCTTTGGAGGCGGTCTTGTGGAGCCGAGGCCGAGGCTATAAACTTCACTCGCTCACCCAAGACGTTATTTCAACAGCGGTGGATATCGAAAGCACTCGTACGTGCGTACCACGGCGACTTCATTAACGAGAAAATATTCAAGCGGTGGTACCTCCCCGACACACTTCCCGACGTGCGGCCTCGTCAGCACGCGCTTTCTAGTAATGGTGATCTCGACGCGTTCGCTGGGCGTACCGAACAACTGGAGAGAGCAAAGAAGAGAGCATATGACGAGCAAAAGAAAGGCTTGGCTCCTGTGGGCAGTCTAATGCTTGCCGAGGTGGAGCGACGCATTGATGTGTTCATCTTTCGATGCTGCTTTGCGCATAGTGTCTATGAGGCACGGAGACTCGTCATTCATGGATCCGTCCTTTTAAATGGCAAGAAGGTGCGCTAGTTTTCTTCTCTGGTATCAGCTTCGATACACTAATCCACCTCTTCAGCATACGGATGCCAATACACGTCTAGCCCCAGGTGACATGATCTCCGTTGACCCTGTAGCCATTCGTTTCCTCCAAAACCCTGAGTCTTCCAAGGCAGAGTCCGAGGGTGAACAACCTTCAGACTCAGAACCTAAAACCGAGTCTTCGGATCTCTCCCAGTCCATGCCTTCCGCAAAACCTGCACCTACGAAGTCCTCATTGACGCCCTTCAACCTCCCTCCATATGCGTCTCCTTTCATCTTCATCCCTGCCTATGCAGAGGTATCCTTCCCCACCTGCAGTGCTATATATGTGCGCCACCCGACAGCACGCCCAGGATACAGTGAAATTCCAACGCCTTATGACGCTGATGGTGAAGTTATTCGGCTGGCATGGGAATGGTACTCAAAGATGCGTCCAAGAACAAGGAGTAAGAGTCAGATGGCGAGAGAACCAGAGAATCGTAGAGTCGGTGGTCACTAGGCGCTACTCGTTACCTCTACTTTGTGCGCATTTCGTGAATATCTTTGATGCTGATGTTGCTGAAGTACTACGCCGTCCTCCACCTATGTCTTGTGCGGTTCAATGTTTCCCTGCTTGCTGCATTCCATGGATGCCGCTGTCGACTGAAGAAGTCGTGCGACGGTCGCGCAAGCTTTCTGTTGATACCTTGTGAGGGTCCAATTGCAGCCTTCTGTCATTGGCCGTTCCATGTTGAATATTCGCGCGCTGAGATGTGCAATGACCTGGTGTCCACACGTGCTTCGTGTCTGCAAGTTATGGACTCCCGTCTTTTGAGTGACGTATGGCTTGCATATTTCTCGTTCGTGCAGCCCATCAACTTACCTGACTCGCGCTATCTTTTCAGTGTCCTCAAGTTTAAATGTGGCCCTTCCGTCATCCACAGCTCGTCCCGGGAAGTTGTGGTCAACAGTTGATGCGCGTGAGCAGAAGCAGTAAACATCCTTGGAACGTCAACAACGGGTGGTCCATGCATATCCCCAAGGAGACTGTTCTGTTGTGTCTCAATCACTATTACGAAGGGTCTACTTGGATGCAGTCCCCAGTGAGTGCTGTTTTTGCACAGTATCAGCCCGATTGCCAGCTCGTCATCGTTTTTTCTGATGAGTCTTCTGCTTTGAATCTGGGGTGGTTTGAGAGCCTTCATAGTACGTGATTTATCTACTGAAAAACGTTAATACCATTGTAGCTGGAATTCCTGAATCTCAAGATTTTCGTCCGCAATAAAATACGGAGCTACTTCAGTTACTTTGGATTGCCACCTGTTTTCCACCTTCAATCCCAGTGCCGAGAATTCTATAAAGGATAGAAGAAAATACAATGAACGATGAATCAGAGACAACGGGTACCCTTACAAAAGGTTGTTGTACCGGGGAATTGGTACGCACACCGTCACCGATCTCACTGTTGTCTGAGATGGGTGATTATGAATAGTGTCGCTTCGACATTCGTGCTTGAAACTCGCGTTGACGACCCTATCAGATAAGCGCCCAGCAACATTATTAACAACAAGTCCCCTTGACATTAGTTGGCATTGTGTTTGGAACTTGCGTTGGCGACGAGACAATGATGAGTGCCCTTGACTGCATGTGGAAGTCTCAATCATCGGTGCCACACATCACTGTCATGCCTTGTCACATTAATGCGGCTGTGTTTGGGAACGGGGCCATGGTCCTATGTAGGAAACGTTCATATCCACCCGGTGAACACGGGTTGACGTACGTGTGCTTTGATAATCGCTCTGCCTCTAGCATGGAAACATGTTATAGAACGAACTTTTGATCAGTTAGGCTCCCCTAACCAGGCCTTCAGGCTTCAGGACAGGAATGTATCGGTTTGGTTTCTTCTAATAAAGCCGAGCGCTGATCACGATCACTGAAAATAGCAGATTACCCGACCTGTTTCGCGATGTAATTACGATATTCAATGAACATGCGATGCGCAACAGCCATATATGTGATGTACAGAGGCTGGTCAATCTGATAAGCCACCCCCATTTGCTGCGGAATCATAGGAGGACGCGGTGCTGAGACTTCAATTGAGATCGAGCAACACCAGAAACAGAACATCGCATCCTGACATACTGTCGCAGATAATCTCGTCTATTACCGACGGGAACTTCGGGTTTGATACTCGTGACGGAGATGCATCGATGAGGACCGTCGGACGACATGAATGTTAATGTTATTTTCGATCAACTGGCACCGCATACAACCTTACTATGAATGAATTGTCAATTTGTATCGCCATTTCGACACAGCATCAACCTAACAGTATCACAGCCATTTATGTAAAGGTGTCAATTCTGCTCTCGTCTTTACATCAACTTGCCGGTGTAGTCTCGACAGGCGTGAGTATGCGCCTAATGTTTCTGGGCTGTTATCTCGCTTTTACCTAAGATCAGACGATTGGTATAAGAGTACAAAATCTACTGCCAGTCGTGGCTTCTCTGCTACTCCACTTGATGATATCTTCAGGCCTCATTAGATAGTGCGAGACCTGCTAGTGCAAAGACATGAATCACTAATGTCAACTCGACTATGCACGACCTACCCATGCAAAGCGCTGAGAATCTCCTCCTTCCCCTTGTGAACCCAAGCCGTCGGTATTTTATCCAAATCGTCCTTCGAATATTGCCCAACTTGAAGAAAATTGTTCTCTTTCGAGAACGCCCATATTGCCGGTTTTGGAGCCGGCGTCGTTGTAATAGCATGAAGTTCTTTCCCTGGATAGAGTAAGTGAGAAGAATATACCCCCGGACAGCAATGAGACTCACGTATAATATTCTCCACTAAATATCTCATATTCTACGTTCTTGGGTGAGCGAATACATCCCCAGATGTAAAAAATAAACGCACCAAGTCATTCCTGTCATAGCCTATCAGATAAATGTCAACAAAATCGTATCGGTCATTCGGAATGGGACGACTTGCCAAACGGATCTAAGACCATGCGTTAAATGGATATGCGCAACATCTGAACTTTGTGACTTACTTTCAATTTCCTCTCCGGCCACAAGAAAACCATAGAAAACAAGACTCTTGGTGGTTAAATGAGATAAGACGACACAAGGAAGTGTGATGCGCCTTACAGCAATCACGGTCGCTGGAATGGTGAACCACTTAAGTGTGGTCCATAGCTGGAAGGGCTGTCACATAACAACGGTATCAACTAGCTGTGGGCGGGGAAAGACTCCAACATACCAAAGCTGCAATATAAAGCATTGTGATCGTCCATAGATGCAAGGAGTAACTAAGTGAAAAATTAGGGATCAAAGAGGCAACAGGCGTCTAGCGGTCACGCACGAAAACGGAATAGGAGTGGCAAGGATTCTTTCTAACCCCGTCAGGGCATCCACGAGCTGATTAAGTGTCGCGCAAAGCACACCTGCGAGTATATTTACCAGTGACACAGAAAACGAGTCCGGTAAAACACACCTATGGTCGGGTCACTCACGGTTTGACGAGTTTGTAGTGCAGCAATGTAGGATGTCTTTGGGGCTCAAAAATTAGACCTTGTTGATTTCTATGCATGGCGAGATCCACGTACCAAGTACAGAGATATTTCCAAAGGGACATTATTTTTACTGGGGCGGAAATGTTGACGTGCGCCGTCTGCTCTGAGTTTACAAAAATGTTTCTTTACGATTCCCCATACCCAAAAAAAGACCGGAAATGGAAAAGCTGCTTGCCAGCGGCGCCTAGGAGGTAATTCGGCGGGTAGAAGAGACTCCGGATCATAATTCGGCGGTGCGATAGTCTTGGTGGTTTCTGTCCAGGATGATTTGTTGTCAGATTTCGACAAAGACCCAGGCACTGCCACTTCTTGGATTGGACCAACGGCTGCATCCCCAGAGAGTTCCGGAGTATCGCGATTCTGGTGATGTCTATACCTGCTGCGTAACTGCCGAATTTGATCATTTTTTAGAGGGATGACGGCAGGAAACGCGTAGTGGGATGAAGAGAGGAAGGGAACAAGCGGGTAAAGATCTTTGTAGTAAATTCCTTCTTCCCCTCGCAGGTAGTGCTTGACGGCGACAGCATACGCCTCGAGTAAATTTATTACCGTCTTCTTCTCAATGAGGGTCATGGCGTATTCCTTCTGAGTCTTCGCTGAGTCCTGGTTGATCATTTCGTCAGCAGTCGGACAATGATAGTCTTTGGGGGAAGCCGGAAAAGTGTTATCTGTAACGTTTGAGTGACCCCTGCGAAGAAGATGAGGGTTTGTGCACCTGGGACATGAAACCACACGGTCCGAGCAAAGATGCGGCAGTTTAACACGATATGAGACCAGAGTCTTGCACCCTCATTATAACGCTCGAAACTGGATGATGTCCGAAAAGATATTATGAAACCGAGAACGGTACCGAACCTGCGATGAAAACCTGTCAAAGATGGATTCACTGGGACTGATGATCACCTACACAGTGATAAGAGTCGGCTGAATCGACAATACTCCGTGCGTGTAATAGTTAATCACGCATATGGAAGACGACCAGATACTAGTGACAATCAATGCAGGCCAACATCTACTTAGGGCGGTACTCGAAAGTGTGTCCCAGAAGATCGAAAGTGTTTTCCACCATGTGAGGGGCTTGTCACGGTCGATGGGTAGGGTGGGCTCGAATGAACCAAGGTTAGTGATCTCAGTCTTGGACTCGGACATTGGTGAACGAGACATGAAAAGATTGTCGGAGGGAGGTTTAAAAGCCTCGCAAAAGCCCTTAGCGAAGAAAGACGCGCGATTGGTTCATACATGCTTGAGGAGGGCATATTGAAAATTTGAAATCCCAACTGGCCCATGCTTCTTTTTGGTAAGTACTGTATCACACGGATCTTACTCGTTTCCTTTAAACCCCTGAGCTCACGTACTTGAATGCCTCCGAAGGTACTTCGGCTCCCGTAGTACGCCGCGCAACTTTGCTTTTCCAAAGTCAAGTTTGATTGCCCCACCACACCAAACTCCACCCGTCCGTCATTTTCGCTGCTCTTGTCCTTCTCTAGTGATTGGAGACGCGCATTTAGCGTCCATTCCCGGCCGCTGTCCTCCGTCAAAGCCCGCCTTACTGCAATTCATCCTACATCATGTCACCCAGGTCCGACAACGCCGGACATGCTGTCATGCACTTATTCAAATATCGATACAATCACAGAGGGCAATTTTTATCATCATCGTGTATTTGAAAATACGACTCCGCGAGCCTGCGCCGGTACCGCCTTCGCCATCCTCTGGTACTTGCAAGCTCTCTTCAGAATAATAATGGGCATTCTCCTCGCAACTACCAGTGTTGGACGGCCTTCTCATGCTTCGGAACGGCAACTCGAACCTTCGACGTGTTATCCGTTTCGGAATTCTTCGCCAGGGTTGGACAAGCTTGGAACATCGATGAATTTGAAGGAACCGGATAAAGTCCGACTCACAACCATGAACTCGGCTCACAGAGGATCAAGATACATCATATGATGCAACCCGCAGCGCTCAGCTTTCGTGTATCGTGTTTAATGTGATTGTGGCGTAATTATGATGATGCTTCGTGCCGCTGCACATGATGAACGTTCAGTACCTCAGGGACAGAGCTACCTACTTCAATCAAGCTGAGTATGTATCCTATTTGTCATTTATTCCCTAGAAGTCTCAGAATACACAATGCAGAAATAGAGATTACGCCGTGATCAGGGATACAATGTTCGACATTGAGTGCTTCTATTGTCTTGTACTATCAAAAGCATGAAATTCACATTCTGACAGATTCTATCTTATCGGCAACTCTTCCCTGCATGGTGAATACTCTCCGACTTCCAGCGCTAACCATCATGTGGGGTCATGTTCAAAGCTTCCATGGCTATCATATGATCGTGATGTTTACAAAGGAGCTCGTCATGAGGCCTTGGCCATCACGAGCTGTTCCCGAGCCGGTTATTGAAATATGGATGGACATATGCCTTTGCAAACTTTTGTGGAGAATTGAATCATCTGGAGTATCAGGCCCTACAATAAACGGTGAATCTATAATTCAGAGACAACGGGTGCCCCTACAGTAGGCTATTGTATCAGGGAATCGGTGTGCACACCATTACCAATTTCACCATCGTCTAAAATGGGTGAGTGTCACTATCTATGCTTGAAACTCTCTGTGGTGACCCTATCGGATGAGTGCTCCCAGCAATACTGTCAACAACAAGTCCCCTTGGCATTAGTTGGCATTGTGCTTGGAACTTGCGTTGACGACGAGACAATGATACACATGCATGAGTGCCCCTGATTGTGGAAGTCTCAATTCTCAGTGTGACGCGTCACACCTGTCAACATTGTGCTGTGTTTGGGAACAGGGCCCAATGGTCCTCGGACCTCATGATTAGTACTAGGAAACGTTCAAATCTCCGAGTCCACCCGACGGGCACAGGTTGACTCCGTACGCGTGCTTGGATGATGGCTCCAGATCTGTAACCCGGGCCTCTAGCATGGAAACATGTTATAGAACGAACATTGATCAGCCATGCTCCCCTAACCAGGCCTTCAGGACAGGAAGGTATTGGTTTATTCTAGTAAAGCTAAGCGCTGATCACTGAAAATAGCAAATTGCCCGACCCGTTTGGGCCATGTTTCACGATGCAATTGCGATGTTCAACGGATATGCGATGCGCAACAGCCATGCGATTTACAGAGGCCGGTCATTCTGATAAGCCATCAAGATGCACCCCCCATCTGCTGCGGAATCATCATGGTGCTGAGGTAAGATAGACTTTGACTTTGTAGAAGAGGTCTGATTGGGTCTTGACTGGTCAGCAGTCTTATGCCCACTGGCCAGTGGTATCTAAAATAAGTAACAAAGGTTAGTACGCATTCGGAGCCCCGGAGGTCGTGAAGGGTGATGTATAACCCTTGTCACTTTGCTTTGTATCTGATGCATGGAATACAAGGCCACCTCTTTGAACAAGGTTGAATGATCTGTGCTTCATACGTGCTGTGAAGCGCACACTACTGATCAAGATCCAGTGCCGAGCACCAGTAGAAATCGGTGGGACAGCCTCGCGTGGAGATTGTCGGAAATTGATCGGATTTGGAAAGTTCACTGTCTGTAAACTCAGGTGAGTGCTGACTGAACGTTCCAGCGCTCGGGTTGACCGGTCTGGCAGCGCTTCAGCACTGCTCATTCATCGGACAAGCCTCTTAAAGGAAAGGAATGTCACAGTGCTTAAAGCATCTTCCGACTACTTAGGTGATGTGCTTTCTGGAAGCTATTTCATCTCAACCATTTGTCAGAACCTATCGGAGCCGCCGCCCGGTCTATTGAAATGTGCTCTAGCATATCGTCCAACGAGGAATTTTCCGCATCTTTTCTTGATTGTTGCTACCGCTGATGATGTACAATTAGCATACTTTTGCCGCATTCTCCAAACGATAGTACATGCATACTTGTAGCCAGGGACGAGGTTGCTGCCGGTGAAGGCCTTAAGCTCTATCTAGTACTATAAGTCTATAATTAAAAGTGCTACATAGAAACCGCCTTTCTGCGGCAGAAGTCGGAGTATCGCCACGACAATAATAGTACGCGTACTGCCGCAGTTAACGTTGTTCAATACAGTTGAGGTACTTTGATCACCGCGTCAACACAGTGTTTCACAAACTCGGCCAAGGTCCTCATCGCCTGGCATTTTTTGCAATCAAACGCAACTTGAGGCTCATCTGATTGTAAACTTGTTGACAGATGCAGCCTAGGTCATGATCACAGGAAGTACCTTACGAGTCGCGATGCACCGTTGATGTGACCACACGGACTGACATTACCCGGCCAGGCCCATCGCAACAGGATTGCAATTTTCTTGCATTGTAATGTCGCCCATTTCTATATCAGAAAATTCATTGTCACAGCGCTAGATTGGATCAGGATGATATATAGTGCGTTCCCTTTCAGAGATCGTACCGTTTACTCGTTCTTTCGCCAGGCCACTCACTTTCGAGTCCTTTATTCTTTTTAGGTGGGCTTCTGGAAGTCCCCAAGTATTGTACCTTCAGGCCAGCAGGATTCCTAGTACCTACCATTCCTTTCTCAGCACGTTCTTGTTAACATGGGCCTGGACGATAACCTGGTTTATCACGCCGATATTTTAATTTTTGGTATCATCCTCATATTCACCCTTGCCAGTCTTCCCCGAGCGTATGCTCGTCTCAGCCGCAGGTCGGAATGGTCTCAAGGTCACTTCCTTCGTTCAATAAAATCTCTCCCTGCTACCACACCAAGGTTCAACCCCACGCGCACCCCTTTAGCCCCCGTTGAACCTGAGTCCTTTGTGGATCTTGATCACGGAAACTCTTCGACTGCCTGCTCCCCATTACCGTCTGAACACCAAAACAGTCTAGCGCATGTCGTTAATGAGAAAGCCCTGCCAAAAAACCCAAACCATGGCCCTGCTGTATCATCTATCTGGCACCACGTGGGATTTGTGTTGGACTACCGTGTTCACGAAAACTACTCCGTTAACCAAGTTCTCCTGATGCTGGTGTACATCATTATTATATTCTACGTGTCTTTCTACCAGTCAGACCCATTCACGGACCCTCACCGAGCCGGATTTGTTATTGCTTCTCAAATCCCTTTCGTATATGCATTAGCCACCAAGAACAACATCATTGGCATGATGGTGGGCGTTGGGTATGAAAAGGTGTGCTTGATCCATATGGTGTTTACTACGTTGTTGATCGCGGCGTGCAGCTGAACTTTCTTCACCGCTTGGTCGGTAAACTGATGGTCATCGGTGCAAACGTCCACTTCATCGGCTATGGTATGTACTGCCTTATGCCTTCTCCGCTTTTGTCTCATCTGATGTGTGCTTGGCGTAGTCTATAAATGGAGCCTCGCAGGCGACATCTATAGTAAGCTTGCCGAGGATTATGTTCGCTGGGGGATCGTCGCGTTGGTATGTTTAGACATCCTGGGATTCTGCTCCACCGATTACGTCCGGTCAAAATCATACAACCTGTTCATCACATCGCATGTCGTGAGCCTCATCATCTTCTTATTCGCTGTGAGTATTTTCCCCTGTCTTGTTACCGACGCTAATCGTGTATAGGCATGCTACCACGAGCCTACCTGTGTTCCCTACGTGGCTGCTGCATGTGTATTTTATATACTAGATCACGTCGTTCGCGCCATCAAGACCCGCATCACTATGGCTAAGCTGCAACCTCTCCCAGAACTCGGAATCACCCGAGTCGAGGTGCCTTCAATCAATGCAGGCTGGCGTGCAGGGCAGCACGTCCGCCTACGTGTGCTGTCTTCATCGATGGGATGGTGGGGATGGTCTGAGGTACACCCTTTCACCATCGCCAATGTGGCAGAAACATCGGAAGGAATGGTTCTTATGTGCAAGAAGACTGGCCACTGGACGGGCAGTCTCTTCAGTATGGCTCAAACGGCCTCTTATGGTGAAACCGGCAAGGAAGTCGGCCGTGATGTTAGAGTGATGGTGGAGGGCCCCTATGGTGCGTTGGTGTGTTGCCGGGGAGTCGATGCATCTCTTGACATTCTATTCTTTCCTTGCAGGTGGCGTGGGACATACTGTGATGTCAAGCTATTCCGGTGCGGTGTTTGCTGTTGGCGGGAGCGGCGTCTCCTTTGCGTTATCGGCAGTGCCGGATCTGATCCAGGCAGCCACGGGCGTGAAAGTCATTGATATCATTTGGTCCGTCCAAGACCCTTGTATGTACCATCTTCTCATTATCTCCCTCGATCGTGATGCTCATCTGCCTACCCACAGCGTCCCTCACCCCTCTACTCCCCCTCCTCACGAACCTCGTACAACAAAACTCTTCTACTCGCGTAAATGTGCACGTATACTACACCCGCGCAATTAGCACGTCATTCAATAGGGCGTACCTCCCGCAAGGTATCACCATCCTGCCTGGCCGTCCCAAACTCGGGAAACTACTCGATCAAGCGATCACGAACACGATATCAGCTGGGGGCTCTAATGGTGTGTTCGTAGGCGTCTGTGGCCCTATATCGCTGGCGAATTGCATGGCGCGTGTGGTGCGATGCTCTGACGCTCGTTTGTGCACGGCTGTAGGTGGAGTTAAGCTCCATGAAGAGACCTTTGGATGGTAGATCGGATGTATTTTGCGGTGTAGCCCGTTGACAGGCTATGCACCACTCATTTGTTGTATTGTTATGGGTTTTTTATTCATTATCGACTGGGTATGAGCTCTACTTATAGATGTTGGAGCTCAATTTTATTGGCTGGTCCATGATGAATCAATCTTGAAGACTTGATGTAAGAGCGTTAACCGTTGTGCAAGAAACGTTCGCGGTCAGGGCGGCTGGTTCCGCGGAACCAATGGGTGGGCACGTGAGCTCCATTCGAGTTCAGCTCGGGTCGCTTAGACTCCCTCGAACACCAACTTCTTGACAAGTTGAAGCCTGGTCGTTGTCACTGTCGTTCTTCCCTACGATGTTATCCTTCTCGCACATTAATATTAGCCCCAAGTCCGTTTACTCCTTTCAGTGTCGGAGTCGAAGTTTGAAAGGGCAGTTGTCTAGTATGCGCTTAGAATGCAGATAGACTCGGGTGTACTTCTGTGCCACGGCAGGCCACTATTCCGATATGTGATTGGTTGTCCCGGACAATCAATGGCACCATGATCCACTCTGGGCGCGCGACTGGCGTGTTGTACAGGTACTATTCTCCTACGCCAATGATATTGAAAGATCCTAGACGACTCACGAGCACACCATGCCAACCGCGCGGTCTATTAAAATTTCCTATGGTACCAGACTTCCACAACTACCTATAGTACTTACAACTATCCGACTACAACATTTCCCCAGGCTCGAGCGTCTGATTGACGCTGTATATTTTTCGTCCGAAGGTGACCGAATAGCTCCTTATCTACATACTATAAGTACCTGCCCCAAGATCAGTATCATTTCATATCTTATCTCTGCTATCGACTTGCGCTTTGCAGAAGCCATGTCTTTTGATTCCAAGCCTCGTGTGCCTCTGGTCATCCTCGGGGCGGGGGTGACTGGACTTACCATCGCCTACACTGCTGCTTGTGACTCGGATGTGGATTTTGATATCACGATCATAGCAAGAGATATGCCTGGGGATTGGCATTCTCAAGCTTGGGCAAGTCCATTCGCGGTGCGTACCTTTCGAGCGTTCTTCAGACTCTTTCTTACTTCAATCTTGCTTAGGGCGCAAATTGGTCTCCAAATCCGTTAGGTGCCACGGATGAGCGTGTACGACGATGGGAGCAGATAACCTTGTGAGCAACACATCACCAATGTCTCGAGATTTACTGACAAGGCTTTTCGGGCCACCAGTGATAGGTTATGGGACATGGCACCATTAGGCTTGGTCAAGGTCAGTCTTTGTTTGAACGCTGATCGACTGGCATGACTGGTAAACATTCCAGAGAGCGCCCGCCAAGGTCATCGGGGAGACGGATGGTCTTCTTTCTACTATCTGGTGGCAAGACCTCGTGCGCGATGTAAGTCCGATTTTGATGTTCTGTTATTCCTAGATCCTAAGTACAAGGGTGATAGTTCAAATTGCTCTCAGAGTCCGAAGTCCCTGCACCGTGCAAAGTGGGCGCTGCTTTCACCACGGTCTGCGTCAACCCTTTTGAATATCTACCATGGCTTCGATCGGAGCTCGAGTCTCGTGGCGTCGTGTTCCATCGGCAATACATAAGGAGCTTGGACGAAGTCAAGCCTCTTGTGGGGAAAACCGGGTTGTTGGTCAACGCCACGTCTCTCGGTGAGCACATGATAGCCATGCCAGCTACCGATGGTTATTGACGGTCCGGATTCGAAGGTTCACGGTCTTTGATCGGAGTAGAAGATACAGCAATGTATCCGATCAGAGGACAATCTATTATAGTCGAGCGTACTGGCTTGGAGGAATTTGTAACAGTTCGGTCTGGTCAGTCCGTATTGACAGTTGGCCCTCACTATCCCTGATGTGTCTGGCCTTGTACGTAGGTGGCGGGTTATCAGAACTACCCACATCCATTACTCCTCGCCCTGGGCTAACGCAAATGAACACCGCGTCTCTGAACGGAACGTATCAAATAGGAAGCTGGGACACATCTTTAGATATGTCAGCTGCAAAGGGGATATTTGACCGGTGCTCCGTCATAGCGCCATGTTTGAAAGAAGGGACGAAGATCCTCATGCACACCGTCGCTCTTAGGCCGGACAGGAAAGGCGGTCCGCGTGTGGAAGCTGAGCGCATCTCACTTCCCCTTGTACGAAGTGACGGTTTAGCTCCCAACCTGGGTGGAGATGCGGAACAACCGCAGGACATAACGGTTATTCACGCATATGGAATGGGGTATGAATGCTTTCCGAAAATCGTGCGAGTTCTAACCTTCAGTTTCAGAGCCACAGGCTACCAAAGATCTTGGGGTGTAGCCATTGAGGTTCTATCTCTACTGAAGGAGAATATGTAAACAGGCCACCGAGATCAACAGCGCAGTGTCTAGTTCTACTCATTTCGAGCTCGCCATCGCACAAATGCGACCCTTAGCTTGACCCTTAATATTACCCTTCATTCCTCAGTCCTCGGCATGAGTGCTTAGCGCTCCTCGTGAGCATAGCCTGCTTGCTATTATGAATACTCCATGGGGAGCGATGTCGGATGGACTGCCGCGGAATATATATTCATAGCTCTTCCTCAGGTGACAGCATTCCTGCATATCACATGTGAAGGTGGGCCTGAATCATGATGTGGTGGTGGAAGAATGGCAAGTTGATACCGGACTACAGACTTGAATTCCTATACCTGAACGGTCTGGATAAGGGAAGAAGGCTGAGCTTAGCCTTTTTTTTCTTCCTTCGGCCGTCGGTCAGCGTTTGAAGGCAGGGCAGCATCGCATCAACGATGAGGATCACAGTAACGTTGGCGATATGCCACTCCGTACATCACGAACGCAAGCTAATTCATCTTATGCATATTGTCAGACGGCCGAAACTAATAATTTTGCTTATTCTGTAATTGCGTGATCCTCTGATGAACTTCTGCAGGCGCCTGAAGTGTTTCCTTGTAGCCAGGGAAAAAAAACTCCCATACCTGTGAACAGGCACGGGAGATCTCTTTCCCCCCTGACTGCATGGATGCACTCCAGGCACCTGCAGAAGCAGACTTAGTAGTTTCGGGCCTCGGCCGTCTGAAAATGCCTGCAGAAGTTTCATCTTGCGAAGGCACATAAGGAATGCGAGCCCGAAAGTGTCCTTTAGTATACGGGAAAGTGTTGATATAAGCAAGCAGGGACTATGACCTTGCGAGAGATGTCATCCAGGAGGTCTCCTTGCGTCGCGCACTACACGCACATTACAGATCATATGACTCTGCACGAGCAATCAAAAGTCGTGATAACCTTGATTTCCTGATAGACTACCTCTACAGAATGGATCAATGCATGCACCTAGCAGCGTCTATATGGCTCTTCCCAACACCCATCCACAATAAAAATAACACAACGAAGACTATGTAGGGTACGGAACATGACAACAAAAAAATGCGAAGGAACGGAAGGTGCACTCAAACGTGCGGCTGCAAACGCGATTATCAGGGGGAAGAAATGAGCCTCTAGTCTATGGTCTATGTCTAGAAATGCGATATTGATAGTCTATCCTGTTGAGTCCGCTAGTTGTGAATGTCGATGTTTAGCCTTCATTCCCGGCTCACGTCACTACAAATGTGTGGTGAGTTCATTGTTCTCAGATAAAGAGAGTTTGATGTATAAAGGTGTTTGGAGGTAGAAAGAGAAGACAGAAAAAAGCTCAGTACTCACCGTCCCCATAACTTCACCCTCATCCAATCTCCAGCAACTAAGCTTCGGTTTCGCAAGGAGAATAGAGTGCTTAGATATGCACTCCGCCAGAACATGAACGTCGCAACACCTCCACTTGTCCACTATAACCCAGTCAATTTATATATCCTACAGGAACAATAGTAAGCAACGTACCTCACGTCCGAAAATAGGCAGGTCAGCAATCGCCTTGTCCGAGCCGATATAACTGTAGATAACGCATTAATAGAATGAGCAAGCAGAACAAGGAAATACGCACGCCAACGAGCCTTGATGACTGTAATGGAAAGGCTTCAACTTGACCTTGTCTACCTGCTTCTTCAGTTTCTCTGCCTCTTCGCTGGTCTCAGCATGAGACAGGTCAGCCTCGAGTTGGTCCTTTTTCGCAAGTAACTTGAACACGCGTGAGAGGTATGAACCCTGCTGGCTTGCGACCTGAGCAGTTGGAGCATAAGATGAGGCCGTACAGTCACCAATAGCAAAGATATCGCGAGATCCCTTCATGCGAAGGTGATCATCAACGGTAATTCCGCGCTTGTTCGTCTGGTCTTCAGGGAGCTTCGCCATCAGATCCCGTGTTATTTGGCGACTAGTGTTGCCCTGTGAAGAAGACACATTAAAAACAGAAACACCGGAACGAGAACAGAGCATACAGCAGCCCAGACAACCATCCCGCATGGCACCTCTCGTTCGACACCATCGGGGCCCTTGAGAACGACGCTCTTCTCGTTGACCTTCCTCACCATGGTCTTCGTGAGGATATCAATGTCGGATTCCTTGAACGTGCGCTCAGTGTAGGCAATCAGTTCTTTGCTGAATGAGGGAAGGACACTGGGAAGAGCCTCGACCAGTGTGATGCGGATCCGTGAGGCGAGTTCTGGGTACCATGATTTGAGATCCTCCTTGGTGTCGATAAAGAAGATACACGGTCAGGCGACAGGACATCAAAGACAAAAGATGACAGCCGTACCTCCAGGAAGTCACGGAGTTCACCACTAAGTTCGATACCCGTTGGTCCACCACCTACCACCACCTGCCAAAAAATGAGTACATGCTCTTGGATAATGAAAGTTCACGCAAAGAAAGAGATCCATCTATGCTGACAGTAATTACAAGTTATCAAAGTTCCCTCGCAATGGAGGAAGAGAACGCAAAACGCGGAGTCACAAGGAAGAGATTAGAAAATTGTCAGACGTACCATATGCAACAACCGATCTTTCTCCTCGTCACTTTGGCCTGGGAAAGCAGCACTCTCTACGCCTATAAGCGGCTATGAGTTGTACATTGATAACGAATGACGCCGAAACGCACAGTCCAAAAAGCGTCCTTGCATCTGCAATATGTCAATAAGGCGGCAGGGGCCAGAGGGAGCATAGACGCACCTTCTCAGCATCATGAAGTTCTTTCATGAAGCATGCGTGCTCCTTCACGCCGGGAATACCAAATGTCTGCGTCTCGGCACCGACGGCATATACGAGATAATCGTACGGTATGGTCGTACTGGATATTTGACCTCGGATCTCGGAGTCATCTGTGATAATTCGGTTATTGTCTGAAAAAATAATGAGGGATGGAAAACACACCTGAGAGCGTAACAGTTTTGTTAACCGGCTATTGTAAATAAGGTACTTTAATCTCTGCTGAGTAATATATGAGAAGAGACGTACGTCAACTTCCTTGGCCTCTGCTTCAATGACTAAAACCTGACGTTGTTTGTGTCGCGTCAGGTAGCGAGTAGCTGTATTTTTGTTGTTGTCAAAATCTGCAGCAGGCAGATATGAAGGGAACTCACGCTGGAGGATAGATCGTGCATTCAGCGTTCCAACTGCCACAGAGGGAAGGAGAGGCGTGAAGAGGAAGAAGTTCTTTGGGGAGACAACGATCTAGTATATCGGCATGCAATTAGCCTGTGAACACGGCACTGTTGAATATGTGGCATACAGTGTTATAATCGCTGGTGTCAAGCCCTTTAAGGAGGCTCGTCGCTCCCCAACCGCTACCTAAGATGACCAAGGTCTTCTTTGAGGGATCGAATGGGAGTTGTGGCCCCGGATTTTTTTCCTTATGTGCGATGTAGTAGAATGTTGCCGAAGCTATATGTCAAAATTACATGGTTAAGAGAAGGTCGGACAACGTCCCACGATCAGTCAAAGGTGTTGCTTGTGAGAACACAGCACTCGCCTCCGACCACTGTTACGAGTGTCACACGTCCCAGAGTCTGCAAAAAGTATCTCCATCTCCCTTGAGACGGGGGTGGTGGAGTCTATTCATAACGAAGGCTTGAGATATCAACAAGAGAGCCGGACACGGAAAACACACCTGTGATGCAGCGGCGCCCGTCGAGGCTACAGACCCTGATTGGGCTCTGGAAGTCGAAGTTGTCAAGAAATGTTTTTGTACATGCACGTGAGAGCGGACAAGCGTCCTGCTCATGGACATAAGGCGGACTGTGCACCAAAATAACCCATTATAAAAAAATTTGACTTCAAGTTTGATCAAAACTTACTTTGTCGTGCAGCCTGCATCGAACAGAGGTACAGTGGAGGAAGAAAGAGGAGGTTCTGAAAAAATTAACGGCTGTGTATAACTTAAAGGCGCTTCGGGGAGTCGGGGATGAGTCTTGCCGGAAATTAGTTCAAATGACGATTTCATTCTAACTTTTACCTCCGGCCCACCTCCGTTTCGGCGCCTAAGAAGTACTTGACCTCCGAGGTCACCCGAAAGGCCCTAGGCCGGTATCAACCTTGCTTTAGCCTTGTTCCATAATCAATCTATGCACGTTGGATCATCTAATGTTTGAAGCAGCCCGCGATGCGTGTTTCGCCTCACTTTTAACTGGCGCATATTTTTCCTGGAGACGACGCGTTCCCGTTTACTCTCGCAACTTTCGAAGCAGTCCAATCAGCGGACCTCCACTTTACACTTACTCAACAAATCAAATTGCAAAGCAACCGCCCGGCTCCGAGACTATAGTATGAGGTCGTAGTCAACCGGATGCATCGCATTAGTTGAACTAGGTTGTCGATCGTGGCGGTAGCGCGGCTGGCCTGGTCCTTAGACTGTTTCGAAGGCCTGACCAATCGGAAGCATGACGCCATAGGCAGCACCCCCGATTAGTCGTCCATGGCTGCGCCTTCCCAGTACTCTTCCAGTACTCAAATCAAGTAGCCTGGCGTACTAGACGGACTCGGATAGGTCATCATCACTCTATATTTTGCGAACGATGTTCCTACCAGCCGCGGCGCAGCTTGAGTCTCTCAAGTATAATGTATAGGGAATCGCCAAATCTTGGAGTCTTAGACTGCAGCTCAGACTCATCATGAAGGACACGAGACCAATGTTATAGGATCATTCAGGAGGAGACCGGGTCCGACGCGAAAGATAGCGCTGCAACTGACACTATTTAAAAATCTAGTGCCCCGTTCTCCACGATGCGTTGAGTTCTTCGTTTTTTCCAGAAGGGAATTTCCCATGGATTCCTAATTCTCCGAATCCTCACATTGTCACCGGATGATAGCTTAATGGCAAGAACACTAAGTCTATAGTTAAGTCAAAAAGGGTGGGACAACTGGCTCTCTCGTTCTTAGTGATGTATGTTTAACCTCACTTTTAACTGGCGCATAAGACACGTTTTCCTGGACCGAGTTTTGGACAACACGTTCCGGTTTATTTCCGCAACTTTTGGAGCAGTCCAATCACCGGACTTCAGTGTTACACTTACTAAATTGCAAAGCAACTGCCTGGCTCCGAGACTATAGTATGCGGTATTAATTAACTAGCTGCATCGCATCAGTGGAACTAAGTCTTAAGCCGTGGCGGTAGCGCGGCTGGCCTGGTCCTTAGACTGTTTCGAAGGCCTGACCGATCGGAAGCATGGCACTATGGGCAGCACCTCCTGATCAGTCGTAAATCTCGAGTCATCTCCATGGCTGCGCCTTCCCAGTACTTTGCCAGCACTAGCACTCAAGTCAAGTAGCCAGGCATACTAGGCGGACTCGGATAGGTCATCATCGCTCTATACTTTGCAAACAATGTTTCTACCAGCTCGGCTTTTTCTTCAAAACGTTCACATAGAGGTGATCCTACGTACTGCTGGAGGTCGATTACCCTGTGGTGCTTGTATACCGCCCCTTCTGGAGAGTTAGAAAAAACAAGTTTTTACTTGCAGGTAATTGTCTTAACGTGATACGTGAATATGGGATCGAGGTGCAAGCCGATCAGAATGATGAAAGTGTCGCTGCCCATGGGCTTTATTGTGTTGAGTCCCATGTCTTTTTCATGAGCATTTTCAGGCTTTACGAATTCATCGAAGACGCGCATACATGCGAATCACACCATCCTACGTCTCCCGCTGCAAGCTCATTTCTCAGCTCTGCTCTCTCAAGCGTTATTTCTTCATGACCTCATCGTTCCTCACTCACCTACTAGACCTTGCCCACAGAGCTGAAGAAGCCCGCGAAAGGTGTCAGTATTGTGAAGCTACATAGTCTACTCGATCTTGCACTTATAGGGAAAGGTATCGCGTTCCGTGAAGATGTGCGAGTCAGCATCGCGAGCAGTGGATTGTATGAGTGGTTGCTCAAGGTCATCAATGTAAGGGGCGTACTAATTGACGGTGAGGGAGGCGAAGGCATGGCAAGCTACAATTGATATACTGTCTCTCATTTTAGACGGGAACTGAGAGAACTTGAGGTGATGACACGAGAAAATGCAATGTCATCAGATGATAGCTTAGTGGCAAGAACGCTGGGTCTGTAGTTGAGTTAATTTTATTTTGAAAGAGTACGCGAAACAACTGGAATTGTGGAATTGATTGTATTACATGGGCATCCATCATGTCGGCAAGCGTGATATATGTACAGGGAAGTTACTGGTAATGGTAGCTCAAGTTGAAGTCATTTCCTCGCGCTTATAGTCAACAGTGCCGCTGCCCCCACCGCTGCCCCAGTCAGCAGTGCTGCCAAGCTCCTCGCTTTTTCCCTCGACTCCGTTCGCGTACGAGCCATCAAGTTCGCGCTTCCGGTCAGCGCTGCTAAGCTCCTCGCTTTTCCCCTCGACTCTGTTCGCGTACGAGCCATCAAGTTCGCGCTTCTCAACATCTGGCAGCAAGTTACGCTTATCAACCTCCATAGTGATGAGTGGTTTGGTTACTCACCGGAACGTTTCGCAATGGCTCCTTCCATAGGGTACGCTGTAACAAGAACCACGATGGATGCGAGCGCGCTGAGGACGAGAGAAAGCTTCATGTTTGAGAGATGCGACTTGTACTTTGTTGATGGACTACATTGGAATCTTCAAGAGGGCTTTATACCATTTCGCAGGTCCCAGGTCACCTGAATTGGTCGAAGCCTTATCCACTCAGAACATTTGTGAGGGGTTGTTCTAGTTAGCCTGAATGTTATTGGAAAATCACTCAACACCCACAATCCCAACGAGGCAAGACCGACACCCGAACCTCAGGCCTCAGATCTCATCTTCGAATCGGCTTATTGCAAGGACAACACTCCTTAGGCCGATTCTCACATTCATAAATCGCACCATTGGCTGTCAAAAATACAAAGTCAACTTCAGAGAACTCACGGCGGACAACCGTTAACGTTAACCTCATCCTGGATCTTCTAAGATTCCGGTTGTCAATCTTATGTAGTCCCTTTTCACGGGGAAACTTTGTTTGCCTGTTGTCGACAGTCCAACAGTTTCCGTCTGGAGATCTTTTGCCAGTGTCTGTTCCTCAAGCTTCTTTAGTACACATCAAGATTTTTTCCGTTTTAACCCGCCACTTGAAGAAGAACACTGAAATTACCCGTGCGCATTTAATTCGCGTTATCTCAAAAAGACTACATTATGCGTGCATGGCTGTACTTACAAGGAAATGAAAGAGAACGACAGTGTCCTCGCGCAATCTGCAGCACGTTTGATCATGACATGCCGGTCTTGGTCCCTCGAAGGGCACGAATGTGTAATATTAATGGCGATAAGATGTTTTTTGTATCAGTCTAAGAAATTGACTCAACGTAAGTCAAGTAGGGCACCTGAAAATGCATGTGTGATGATGAACCTGGTGACTAAACAAAAGACGATACATATCTATAGGAGACGCACACATGGTGTAACGTAGCTAACTTTAGAACTCCGTCCGGTTCTCTCGTTCTTTGGTGATGCTGCGGAAGCGAAATATCAGGTGTGCAACGGTCTAGTTAGGTCTCATTGGGAATAGAACAGCGTCAATCAAACCATTCAAAAAGTGACAAGAAGATCCTGGGATACCCCGAACGGCTATTGTGTTTTGTTAGTACAGTAGTAGTTCTTGCTGCTGATCCTGCCATATTGGGACGAGTCGATACTAAGACACAAACAACATCACCTCAGTTTGCTAGTTCTTCCTGATTTTTGACTGGTACCCATAAGGTAGTGATCCGTGCCGTCTTATGCACTAGTAGCGACCACGTACGAGTTCGTCCAGATCCTTATTTTTGTCGCTGAAAGCAATTTATTACGTGTCAATGCCCCAAAATTAACGCAACGCACCCTGAAGGACTCATCAGTTCTCTGATGACCCACGCTAATGTCAGGTGGTGGAGGCTCTGTCAGAATGCACCTCGCTCTTCCCAATCGTTATCAGCACCCTCAATAATTGCTGTGTCACTCTTGCTGCAGTATATTACATCAAGGTCTTAAAAACAGACCTTGATAACAACAATTGCAATGAGGCTCGGTTCCATGTTCCAGGTTCTGATCGCAGGGGGAGATTGGTGTCATTAATCACCGCTCTTGCTGGAACTCGACATGATGCATATGACGGTCAGGATGGAGGAGTAATCCGACAGCTCCGGTACAAGAAAAATCTGCAGCCAGGCTCTAGTCAGCTCTTTAATTGATAGTGTTTCGAAGAAGAAGAAAGCTATTACCGATGTCCCATGTGTTGGCGATAGTAAGAAGTACAAGTGTGCACATGCAGCCTCGGGAGGATTAGCAATGAGCATCTCGGACGTTCTTTTCCCTTTTCAATTCGTTATTCGCTTCTCGGCACCTTCGACACGTTATGTTGTCCTTTCTGGTGTTGTTATCACCGGTTGCTCTCGGACATCTTGACACTTGATATTTAATGTTTGTGTTCCTCGTACAAGGCTGCCATCAGACTCGGGTGCGACTCAAACAACAACAACAGCAATCTATACGCCGAAAGAAATGAGTGTTGATACATAACCAGCACTAAAAAATACCTGAAAGAATTGACCGACGCGACGTTTGAGAACAAGGATGTACCACTCTGTCTCACGAGAACGTTCCTAACTTCCTTTTTCATGCTTGAAGTTGAGGTAAGAACTTAAGAACCTGAGTAGGTGACAAAATATATTATTCAGAATTGAATGTGAGCGCGTTAATTCGACTAAACTCTTAATCGCTACCGTTTTCGCAAGATACTCGTGGACTTGAATGTATGTGATGAGCAAGGAACACGTCATTCCCTATACATCATTGTGCATCAGTTGGGGAGGCAAGGGGATGTCAACTGTATCTTCGAAACGAGTAACCGCTGATCGAGGGATATGAACAGCATGCTCGACAGCCCAATCCAGAATTTTCTCATAGTTCCTGCATTGGTGGCGGGTGTTGAAGTTAGGGTAGGGGATCTTATGTCCCCGAATCCAGTCCCATGTCATCATCGTTACGTCGGCATTGCACATGAGATTCTGCATGATCATTTCGATGCAATGATCTGTAATGTATACGATGAGCAGGAGGTGCATAAATAAATGAACAAACATATGTACCAAGATGCATGTGAACTACTTAAGGTGAGTCCTGGAACGAAATATCTGCGAGCCTGTAATACTCGGACCACCAGGCCTTGCGAAGTAAATTCTGCAAAACGTGAGACATGGACGACTAGACTTTCGGTGTAGTGTAGCTTACCAGACAATGGAGTTGGTGAGGGGCTTCCATAGATACCATGAAGCCCCCACCAAATTCGGGTGGATATTTGACCTCGGAAGGTGAGTCTACTTCGCCAGCTTTGGAAATTTCCTCAAGTGACATCCGAGTTGGCAGCACTGAAGTTTCATGGACGCGAACGATTACCAATTAAGATGAAGAGAAAAAATTAGGCGACCCACCACCGTGAGCTATCCTGGCCCAAGCCGCATCAATTTCTGGGGAAGGAGGGCCACGATAGATAGAAGAGAAGTCAAGCGTTCCATTGAATCTCATGATTGTGGATTCAACAGCACCACTTGCTGGAGCTGTGGCAAATAATCAACACTATGTCAACTGTTTGAATAAGTCTGTTCACTCACAGTACACAGGAATGTCGTCATGCAGGTGGGGCGAAGGTGTGCCCATCCATAGCGCGAAAAAGAGGATCGATGTGAATATCAACGTGTCATGACTCAACATAGGCCACACGCGAGGGATATGCAACTTGGGATGAGATTCTGCACGGAGCCTTTCTGTATAACCAAACGATTCCTCCTGATTGTCGTTGTCAACACCATCGACAGGAGAGTACTGCATGGAATATTTGACAATGACCCTGGGAGAACTCGGGTTGCTGAACTTGGGAGTTGTAGGAATAGTTGAGAACACGCGAGGGTAGATGCGAGAAAAACTTAGGAGTGTATCAATTTGGAATATGTCCCCCAATCAGCTGTATCTCAGGTGTGTCAGGTTATCATACCGCTAGAGTGAGAATCATATGTCCCAGCGGAGCGCTCAAAGGTATTCAATGCGGAAGCACAGGCCTGTGATGACCAGAGAAGCGAGAAGCCATATGGTTATACGGTGCTAGTACTTACCGAGAAGAGCTTCTGAGAACAAGCAATCTCCAGCCTGAGATTGATTCCATCAGTAAAACTCGAACCCCTCTATGTGCGCAGGTGCTGAGTTCTAACTTGCCCATGAGTATGGATTTGTTCCAAATGCATCCCGAGTGTCTTGAAACCCTATGAACTTCAGATCCTTGTCTTGCGCCAGCCATGCGTGAGGAATATTCTGCATTGTATTCTCCCGTCGACGATCGTGATGACACGAACCTTCTTGATAGCAATACAGAAACAAGACCTCTTTCAGAATCCGGCCTTCTCAACTTGTCGCCATGGCTAAGCCATGGTGTGCTGATGTCCATAACGATAACGTTCTTCGTACTATGGGCACGGGAACCGTCCATCGATAACGTGGTTCTGTACTGTAGGTGGAAAGACAGCGTCGACGTACAGGACCTTGCTTACAATTTACGAATATCCTTGAAAATGTTGCAAAGTCAAATGAAAATCCTATCCCTGCTGAATAAATAAATGATACCATTTGCAGGACACATGACAGCTGTAATGGGGAGCTCAGTGCGAGGGTATATGGAGACGAGTTAGCAAAAGACTCTAGAGTAGGGCAGGAGCCAGAGTGAGATGGAAATCTAGAGAGCAGCGCATTGTACTTCAAGTTACTGCATCAGTCACGTGGTTGTTGCTTTATCGTTCATTTACAGACTCGCGTTTCTTACTTACCATTACTTACATTAATTATGTTCAATGCGCAACTCAGTTGCTCTTGGTGCACATCTTTCTGACATAATATTGTGTATAACATTGGCAGCGCGCACATCGCGCGTGCACACTCAATGATGTTCATGACCCTTTCGTGTGGTACCACCATCACAATCTACAGTTATCCTCGGTCGTTCTACTACACCACATTTGCAGATCTGCTGGACAAACACAGATTTTCTCTGTCAAACGATGTAAGTTTGTTACCTTGGTTGTGTTGTACCCCGCAAAGATGAATACATTCGAAACAGAGCGCATATAGTCAGCCTCAAAACGAACAGCTAATGATCCTGACATGTCTCGTGCCACACCAGTGCGGTTTTTTCAGTCCTGTTACTCTGATTCGCTGATCTGTTATTGGCCTAAGTTTTGATGTTGCTTCTCCGCTAACGAGCTTTGGAACGTCATGATGGCTTTCTACTCGCTATGGATCGGGCGCCAACGAATACCACGAAAGCCAATTCAGAACAACACGTGAGTGTAATGCCCTGTTTTGTCTTCCGACAACTCTAATGTTTTTCTCCAGAAACTCTGCGGCCGTTGCTGGTAATGGTGCTGGTGCCAAACGACTCCTTGCTGGAGTTCAAGGCATGCTGGGACTCGCTCGAAAAGACACGTCAAGCGGTATCGTTTTTGTTATTTTTATCTTGTGCTCTGTAACGATTACTACGCAGAACTACGACACCGAGGCTTCGAATCTGGTAAGTACTGATTCTATTCCTATTGCACACTTATTTGTGTGTTTTATCTAGGTTGCTGACTGCGTTTGGACCGCAAATACGGTCGAAGTCTTCTCGAAGTTCTCCAGCGGCACACTACATTACATGACGCGTGCGAGAATGAGCTACTCGTACAATCATCCGAGATACAATGGCAGGCTGTTGTTACATGTACATGTATATGATCTACATAACGTTCGCAAATGGTGACTGACCCTCCAAAAATAATGTCCATCCACTAAATCTATCTGGCAGAACACAGAACAGGTCGCAATTGTACAAATGTGGCTCAGGCACTCCCATCTCAGCGCACACAGACAGTATTTCTGTGAAGTATCGTGCAGCTAACGCAAAGTCACCACGCACAAAGGCGATCTCCCCCAGTCCCCGTTTGCTATACGCCTTGTAATCAAGTTGTCCTTGAATATCACAACCTTTGATGGTAGCTATGAAGTGGGACTCGGCCCTGTCATATGCGCCCGCAGTGAGCTCGATGCATGCCATACCATAAGATCTGTGGAGAAACGCGAATGCACTGCGCAGCTCAAAGAATTGGAGAGATTCTGGGGCTTTGTAGATGAGCTCCCTTGCAAGGGTATGATCCCCCTGCTTGCCTGCAACAACAGCCTTCAACGCGGAATACCACACGGCATCGTGTGAACGTTCTCCCTCGAACACCTTTACAACCCTCTGTAGAATATCCATGGCTTCGGATAGCTTGCCTTCGCAAAATGCCACCTCTGTAAGCCCCACAAGTGCGTCACGGCGGGCGAGGGAAACCCGAGTACATGTGCATTATGGGAGAAGGTTTTCTAAGTGCTCGTGCACCTGGACAATGTTTCCCCCGTGGTAAAGTTTGGCCCGCCAGTGCTGAATCTTGGACCGCAGGCCATAGAGGTGATCCGAGTCTGAGGACTTCACAAATAATTCGTCCGCAGGTGCTGTGAATGTGCACATCCGAGCATCATCCAAGAAATACGAAACTTGGTCTTTCATTGGTTCACTGAGATACTGCCACAACTCGGAGCGTTGAAACCCGTCCAAAAGCTGTTGGTATTGGATGAAGCGGCCTTGACATCTGCATAGGTCTGCACATTTGATAACACATGCGGCCACTATTTCGTGGTTGCCAGTGGCGAGATAGAGTACCCCAGCAGCTTTGAAAATCTTCATTGCGTCTGTGAGCTGGGAGAGAGTGATGTAGAGGCAGCCAAGATGCCACAAGCAGTATGCTTTGAGTTCATATGTGGAGAAGTTCTCGACGACATTGAAGATAGCGGGGGCTGTTGGACACAGCCATAGATGATGAAGGTACGAGCACAACAGGAGAAGCTTAGTAATACGTAGAAGGATGAGTAATGTAGGGA
The DNA here is from genome assembly GCA_016695485.1 of Suillus hirtellus. NCBI lineage: Eukaryota > Fungi > Basidiomycota > Agaricomycetes > Boletales > Suillaceae > Suillus > Suillus hirtellus. The sequence continues at coordinate 335,871 of MU172280.1, read as the reverse complement.
ACGACTAATAACCGGTACTATCCCTTCCGGTACAATCGGCACCCCACAGAAGTCGGCAGTCACGCTTTTTCGCAGGGTTTGATGTGACGGAATGTGACTAATTGTAACAAAAGCGTAACGTTTTCCTGCCAAAATGTGTGACCTGCCGACTTCCCTGGGGTGCCGATTGCACCGGAAGGGATAGTAATGTCCGAGACGGACATTATTTGTCATCGACTCGCGGACCATAGACAAGTCCGCGATTACACATACACGGACCGGATACTTACAATTAGTGTAAGGTAGCAGTCGTGCGGATTCTACCTACCTCATGTGACAAGTGTGATGAAAAAGTGACTGAAGACAAAATTGTAATATCAATTGATCAAAAGCCTTATGCATTAAACGGCTACACAGTTACATTTGTAGTAATACTGCTGACATTTTCTGTTACTCAGAATTAACAGAAATGGAGTAGAACATTTGTTATTTGAAATATCAGAAATTCTCGCACCTGCTTACACACTTATCCTGTGCAGCATCACAGTCAGTCACAATCACGTGAGGTAGGTAGAATCCACATGACTGCTACCTTACCATAGTATATATACTGTAGTGATATTTAGAATAAAATTCAGTCCAAATAATATTGATAACTCCTATTCACAAGTCTACATACTTCTACAGGTTATGAGCCCTGCTACTACCATGGATATGATGCTCCCTGGCTCTTCATTGCTATATCATATCCCCCAGCTCTCTGATGACAGAACAAACTGGATAACCTATAAGGAAAGGGCCCAAACGGTGATATGAGTGTGACATTTGATGTGCTATCTTGATGGTAGGATGAAGGAACCTGTGCCTTTCAAGATTGACTCACAAGGACAAGCACTGAAGCCAAATAAATCAGTAGCTACCCAAACAGAGATTGAAGAACAGGAGAAGAAGGAAGATGAGTTTCAATAGAAGGACTCACTTGTCAAGCAACACATATTCAGTACAGTCTCAGACTGACTATTGTTGTGCATCCAGAACCTCGGGCAAGCCTTAAATATATGGGCAGAAGTATGCTAAATCCATGAAGGCAAGACGGAGATGGTGCAGATAGATCTGTGATGGAAACTCCAGGACACCAGATGTGAGGAAGGCAGAGATGTGATGGCACACTTCGGAAACCTGTTAAGGATCTGAGAATCATTAGCAGGAATGGGAGTAAGCATAGATGAGAAAGATTACTATGCCATCATCATGGGATCATTGCTGGAATCCTACAGACCAATTCTGTCATCAATAAATACCACAGCATGCATAACAAAGCAGCTGCTTACCTTGTATGAACTGATAAACATTATCACAGAAGAATATGAACATCAGTAGATAAACAATCCCAAGACACAGAAGAAAGGGAAGAATAGCGTGTTTACAGCAAGGACAAACATGCTAAGAGGACATACCACAATGAGTAAGAATGAGGATATCACTTGCTTCAATTGTGACAGGAAGGGTCACTATAAAGCCAATTGTTGGAGGAAAGGAGGCAGAAAGGAGGGACAAGGACCAAGGCAGACAAAGAAAGGCCAAAAGGAAATGGCAAACACTGCAGACAAGATCGAAAGAGCAAATGATTATGCCTTTGTCACATCAGATCTAGCAAACATGGCAAAGGAAATCAACATACCTGCTGAGAAATGCAGAGCTATTATCAATTTGGGCACAACATCCCATTTCTGTCCAGACTGCTCGAAATTCATAACATTCACCCCCATCAAAGCACAAGATGTGCACACTGCAGACGGTTCTACTATCAGTGCTATAGGAAAGGGAGATATAAAGATAGACTTACCTCTTGGGGCAAAGAAGACAACAGTCACCCTCAAGGATACTCTATACACTCCCAAAATGGCTTTCATGCTGATATCAGCCAACAGGATTGCTAATGCTGGTTTCACAGTACATCTTGAAGATAGAATGTGCAGGGTATTGACCCCAGCACCAGAGTGAAGACCCATAGCTGAAATTCTGCAAATCAATGGACTATATCGAATCGCAGCATCAGGAGAACATAGTGCAAACACTGCAGAAATGAAGCATACCATCAGTGAGCTGCATTGTGCACTCGGACATGTATCCCACGAGGCAATTGCGAATGCTATAAAAAAGGACATGATCAGAGGTATAACATTAGGTGAAAGCTCAAAGCCTACCTTTTGCGAAACATGTGCAAAGGCCAAAGCCACTTGACAACCATTTCCAAACAAATCCAAGACCAGATCATCCACATATGGGGATCTTGTCCATACAGATCTGTGGGGTCTGGCACAAACTGAAACAATAAATGGCTGCCTGTATTATATCACCTTTACAGATAATTTTAGTCGGGAAATGAGGATAACATTCCTGAAAAGGAAGAGTGACGCACTTACCGCATTCAAGGAATACAAGGCTTATGTAAGTCGACAATATAATGTGCATCTACACAAAGTATGGTTGGATTGAGGGGGAGAGTATCTAAGCAAGGAGTTTGATGAATATCTGAAGGAAAAAGGAATAAAAAGACAACTTACTGTGCATGATTCCCCACAGCAGAATGGTGTAGCTGAAAGACTAAATCAAACATTAGTCAAACACGCATGAGCCATGCTACTTGCAAAGGACCTACTGAAGTTTCTATGGGCCAAAGCCGTTGTAGATGAGGAATCTTGACTTTACGTGAAAACACTTAAAACAAAAGGGTTCTCAACAGCAAGACTGGGATATGAGACAATGACTCAACCCAAAGGACAACCACTGAGAGACATTCCTCGAAATAAAAGTGGAGGGAAACTCTATGAGCTAGGCGCACGCTAACAGGCACGAGAAGGTAATGCGCACGAAGGCGTGTGTACACGATGCGAAGGTGTGCAAGATGTGTGTGTGAGTGGAAGGTTTGAGAATGTGTGTGTGCGAAGCGAAGGCGCGCCTTGAACGTTAAGAGAAGGATCCTATTGAGGAGTGGATGCACAGATGGATGATTGACAGGAGAATCAGATCAGATATCAAGTGAGGAGGTGATCTATACACTTTCCAGTATACAAAGATAAGGGGAAAAGTGAGTACCAGAACCCAAGGAAACCCTTCTGTATTTAAGAATGGAGATTACACTAAGCAGCACGCTTCTAAGCACGCTCCAGAACCGAGTAACCATATCAACTCTAATTGTAACTAAGTTTAAATAGACTTTCTATATGTAGCGCAGACATCAGACCGAAGATTTCATTAGTTCAATAGACGAAATAGGAATAACGCACCAGCAAATCAGTAAGGACATAGGACGAATGGATGGACAATAGCGCAGAGACCTAGGAGGAGGCGCGTGAATGTGTGTGCGAAGTGCACAGGTAAGGTGTGCCTAAGTGTGCGCGAGTTCAGATAAGGCGTGTGTGAGTGCATGCGAGACTGGTCCTTAGGATTAGAGCTGTATCATATAGGAATGTATGGTTAAAGGCTGGATATTCAGCATTGAGACACACGAGTCTCTACACCGTCAATTACGTGACATGGCTTAAAAACCATCTACCTTCAAGGGCGATCCCAGGATACACATCCTATGAATTGCTACACAAAGCAAAACCAAGTTTAGTAAATGCAAGGGAATTCAGTGCATGACTCTATATGCACTCACTGGACAGAGGAAAGCTCAAAGCTAGAGCAGAAGAAGGTCAATTTGTAGGTATAGACAAGGAAAGTAAAGCTTACCAAGTATACTGGCCAAAGAAGAGAAGAGTATCTGTCGAATGCAACATTAGCTTTGTCCTGCCAGATGTCATCACTCATAATGACATACTGGACAAGGGGGAGTATAACCAGGAAAAACCAATCGACATACCAAATATTGTCCAGCCTGTCGCAACATTCCAAGTCCCCCAAACACCAACCCAATCTCCCAAAACTCCACCTCAAAGTACACAACCCCTACTGGTTCTGAAAACACCAAAAGTAATGTGCACACATCCACCAGCAGGATATTACAAAACTCTACATGAGGGGGAGAATGCATCAGCAGCTGTAATAGAAGAGATAGATGACGAAGGACTTACAGATCACCTAGAGCACTGGGCACTAGCAGCAGCTGAACCTGAACCAACTCTACAGCAAGCATTGAATGGACCTGATGCAATTGAGTGGAAAGAAGCAATAAACTATGAAATCAGCCAGTTAGAAAAGCTAGGAGCATGGGAGATAGTTAACGCACCACCCAGAGCAAATATCATACCATGCCATTATGTCTTGGCCATGAAACAAGGTCCAAACAGTGAAAGGGTGAAGCTGCGTGCTAGACTAGTGGCAAACAGTCAGAGACAGAAATATGGTCTTGATTATGATGAAACATTCGCACCAACAACAAATATGTTGACAATTCAAACTGTTCTGTCAATGGCAACTCAGCGCGACTGGGAAATCCATCAAGTGAATATCAAAAGTGCTTACCTCAATGCCCCATTACAGGACGATATCTACATGCGTGTGCTGCCGGGATATCTGAAGCCAGGAGAGGAAGGGAAAGTCCTAAAGCTCTTGTGCAGCTTGTATGGACTAAAACAAGCTGGATTTGAATAGTCAGAAGAGTTAGAAAGGTTCTTCCTCGAAGCAGGATTCATGCGCTCACAAATTGATCAAGCAGTATACTTCAAATGAATCAAGGATGAGCATACTGTGATAACTGTGTCTGTGGATGACATGGTGGTCACCTCGAAGCACCTTAAACATATCAAGAAATTCAAGCACCAGCTCTGCAAACATTTTGAAATTACAGATTTGGGAGAACTCACATGGTTGCTTGGGCTCAAGATTGAGTGCAACAGAGCAGTGCAAACCATCATGCTATCACAAGAGGCATATGTTGATACAATTATCCAGTGTTTTCGACTAGAAGAGGCAAAACCAGTGCACATACCAATGGAGACTGGTGTACAACTAACAAAAACACAGTCAGAACATCCACCAGGCACTGAATCTGAAATATCCGAACAACATGTACCATATCAACAGGCTATCGGATCACTAATGTATGCAGCAACATGCATGCAACACAATATAGCCTTTGCCATCTTGATTCTTTCACAGTTCATGCGAGAACCAGCAAAATCACACTGGGAAGCAGAAAAATGTGTCATCCACTACCTGAAAGCAACAAGAAACACAAAGCTTACCTTAGGAGGAAAAGAAAAGGACCTAGAATCATATGCGGACACAGACTGGGCAAGTGAAACCCATAGTATATTGGGATATGTCGTCCAGCTCCATGGATTGCTGGTAGCCTGGAGCACAAGGAAACAGACAATAATAGTGCTATCCACAGTGGAGGCCGAGTATATTGTGTTAACATCTGTAACAAGAGAGATCTTGTATTTTCAGTCATTAATGAAGGAATTATATGAAAGGGAAGACACACCTATCACCATCCATTGCGACAATCAAAGCGCTATCACCCTCACCTTGAATAATAAATTCCACGCTCAAACAAAACACATTGATATCTGCTATCATTTCATCAGGTCAGTAATCAAAAATGGAACTGTAGATTTACAGTACATACCTTCAGCTGAAAATGTTGTGGACATATTTACAATAGCACTACCAGCACCATGGTTTAAGGAGCTGAGTAAGAAGCTGATGGTGGAATGTGCTCAAGGGGGAGTGTTGGACACAGCCATAGATGATGAAGGTATGAGCACAATAGGAGAAGCTTAGTAATACATAGAAGGATGAGTAATGTAGGGAACGACTAATAACCAGTAATGTCTGAGATGGACATTATTTGTCATCGACTTGCGGACCATAGACAAGTCCACAATTATACATACACAGACTGGATACTTACAATTAGTGTACCATAGTATATATACTGTAGTGATATTTAGAATAAAATTCAGTCCAAATAATATTGATAACTCCTATTCACAAGTCTACATACTTCTACAGGGGCAAGGGTAGTTGGGCAAGGAAGGTGCCATTTCAAGCACAACAAAAACTTTAAGCAAGCATGATAAATCTCTTGAGGGACACGGGCAAGGTCAAAAGCAACAACATGCTCAATGTTGAAGTGATCCAAGATAATGATATTAGCATGGCCATCTTGTTCTTCCAAACACTGCTGAACAGTGCAATAGTAGAAGGTGCGTATCTCTCGCAAGTGTGTGGAGTCAGGTAGTGGCAACGAATCTTGCACATGATGTCAAATGGGTGCAAGTACCTTGATGAAGTTGTCTTGACAATAAACAAGAGATTGCATGTGTAGAACATCGCATATAGTGTCGACTTCTTAGAGTGATGGCAACAAACCACCAGCCAGATTGTTGTTGAGACCCTGGGGCAAGAAGGCAATTATGGCTAAAGTACAACAACTATCCTTGCCAAGAGCTTGGATGGATGGTGAGTCAAGTGACAGCTGCATGGTGTCTGACAAGCTTTGCAGCTTTCCCTTGCCAGGGTTGAGCATGGCACTGGGCCAATTGTTCCATCTCTTCAGTAGTGTGGCTGGAGACCAGTCATTTTGCTGCACAGTGTGTGTGAGTAAATTAATAGAAAGGGGTGAAAATCCAATTCCCTGAGCAGGTCCTTTATGTCTTCCTCAGCATCGCTGCAACAGGCACAAGGATAAGTTTAAAAGAACACTCTTTCTGCAGATCTCAAGTCCAATGGTGGAATGTCCCTCATTCTCCATAACACATCTGTTGCATTCCTTCAACTGCATGATGTGAGGATCAGGATGATGCCATGGATGTCTGCAATCTTTGCGATTGCTGGTGGTATTTTTTCGAGTGCTGACAACGCACTGGCCTCTTCAAAGGTCTCAGCATTATCAAGGACGATGAGGGCGCTAGTGGAATGAAGAAAGGTAGATATTGGGTGCAAAGGATCAGCACCAGTGATCTCTATGCCAAGGGCTCCTGTGAAATGAGTCATAAAAGTTTCAAATGTGACAGTCAAAGGATCTAGATCATCATAAGCCACAAAGAAGCGCCAATCAGCAAATTTTTCGATGATAAGTGGCTCATGAAGGATGGCTTTGGCAAGAGAACTCTTTCCCATGCTGCCTGGACCAATCAACGCAATGTGTTCATCATTGACAATGAGGGCTGTCAACTCTGCCACAAGATCATCGCAGCCATAAAACATGGAAGGTCATGATGGAGGCTCAATTGACTGATACCTGACTGTAATTAGAGGACATCCACAACCCACAGAACATGACAACTCACTTTAGAACATTGACATTCATTGGATTGCCATCAAGTTGCAAAATGAGTCCTTCCAACCTCATAGCCATGCCAGCATTCACTTCAGTCTGGAGATGTCATACAGTAGCAGAAGTGCAGGTCAAGTTACAGGCACATACATTGAAGAGTTCGAGGGCACTGCCTATGTCCTTTTCCCAACTAGCAATCTGGTTACGATCATTTGTGTCAGAGAAAAACCTCTTCAACAATCCTTGCTCCTTCCTTGAGACTACCTTATTGTTGATATCATCAACTGACCTGCTTGACATTATTATTTTCTAGTGACAGTTGAATTGGGTTTGCTTATGAATTAAGTGTCAATAAAGCATGGACCAAATATCTTGGCAGATTGTTGTCAGTAGTGTCCTTGGTCACTCTCTTGAGGATTTCCCCAATGGTCTGACATTTCTTGACTATCACCCAGAAATCGGACTTGTTCTTGATCACCAACTGCACAGACATAAGGATCTTTCAAATTCATTTTCAAGAGTTACGTCGATGCACCTGCACAGTGATCAGGATATTGGTGACTGTGCTGAGTATACCTTTTGCCAGGTCACTAGGTACAACGGTTTGTACAGCACTGATGCCTGCTATGGTGACATCCAGCAGTTGGCTCATATTTTCGGCCTGGAACTCCTTGATTTCAGAAGAGGGTTGTTTAGTATGCGGTTTATTCTATCATGATGTTAGATCAAACAGTGACACCCAAAGATGTTCCTTCTTACCTTCGATTCTTTAGATGTTCTTGACTTTGGGCTTTTGGATGGCATCACCTCAGGCTGAAGTCGTGTGGTAGATCCTGGACCGTATTCCATTGTGTTTCAGTCGATTATTGAGTGAGCGTCTGCGCCTGCTTGTGTCGACGGTGAGAAACAGCACAGCATAAATGTATAACTTCCCGGCGCCTGATACCATCCTCTGCTTCTCGCCAGGCGCTGCCTAACCAGTAACTCTCTGTTAGTTGATTAGTGACCACACTCGCACCAAGTTTTCGAAATTTCATGACCGTGGTACTGCGGCGTCGCGTCCTATGTTGAAACTAGGACACACTCTTTGCTTCCGGCTCTATCATTTTTCCTATTATGTAATTACAGAATTATCACCATGCACCACCTTAGCAGTTCAAACTTCACGCGTACGCAGGTTGTTGAATTAAGCTCAAAAAGGTGCCTACCGCAGTGAGCAGTTTGACCTTCTCAAGATACATTGTCGGAACTACTACGTATCGACTTTTCTCATCCGATGTCACATCATTAGCTGCTATCTAAATCTCGTCTTCAGCACATGCCGCCATTCCGACACATCCCCTTCTATAATATTCTGCTTCTGTTCTTTCCAGCTCGAAGCCAAATCCGTTTCGCGACTATTATAGGATTAAGGCTCGCTAACCGACTGGTTTGGAGTCTGGAACCTTGAGTGTATTTGCCGTCAATCTGCCAACTTTGGGTCGATCAAGTGACCAGACTGTTACCGGCAGTTGCATTATGCGGTGAGGAAGTCCAACTTCAAGTTAACGCGATATATCTTTCATCTGAGGGTGACCAAATCTTCTTATCTATAAGTACCCGCCCCAAGTCCAGCATCATCCCGTACCTCATCTCTGTTATCGCCTTGCACTTGACCAGAGACATGTCTTCTGATTCCAAGCCCCATGTGCCTCTGGTCATCCTCGGGGCGGGGGTGACTGGACTTACCATCGCCTACATTGCTGCCTGCGATCCCGATGTGGATTTTGATATCACGATCATAGCAAGAGATATGCCTGGGGATTGGCATTCTCAAGCTTGGGCAAGTCCATTCGCGGTGCGCACCGTTCGAGCGTTCTTCAGACTCTTTCTTACTTCAATCTTGCTTAGGGCGCAAGTTGGTCTCCAATGCCGCTAGGCGCCACGGATGAGCGTGTACGACGATGGGAGCAGATAACCTTGTGAGTAATACATCGCCAATGTCTCGAGATTTGCGGACAAGTCTTCTCAGTGATAGGTTATGGGACATGGCGCCATCAGGCTTGGTCAAGGTCAGTCTTTGTTTGAACGCTCGCCAATCGGCATGACTGGTAAACATTCCAGAGAGCACCCGCCAAGGTCCTCGGGGAGACGGATGGTCTTCTTTCTAATATCTGGTGGCAAGACCTCGTGCATGATGTAAGTTCGATTCCTGTATCCTGTTGTCCTTAGATTCTAAGTACAAGGGTGATAGTTCAAATCGCTCTCAGAGTCCGAAGTCCCTGCACCATGCAAAGTGGGCGTTGCTTTCACCACGGTCACCGTCAACCCTTTTGAATATTTACCATGGCTTCGATCGGAGCTCGAGTCTCGTGGCGTTGTGTTCCGTCGGCAATACATAAGGAGCTTGGACGAAGTCAAGCCTCTTGTGGGGAAAACCGGGTTGTTGGTTAACGCCACGGCTCTCGGTGAGCACATGATAGCCATGCCAGCTACCAATAGTTATTGACGGTCCGGATCCGAAGGTTCGCGGTCTTTGATCGGAGTAGAAGATACAGCAATGTATCCGATCAGAGGACAATCTATTATAGTCGAGCGCACAGACTTGGAAGAATTTGTGGTAGTCCGGTCTGGTCAGTCCGCATTGACAGTTGGGTCTCACTACTCCTGATGTGTCTGTCGGTGGCGGGTTGTCAGAACTACATACAACCATTACTTCTCGCCCTGGGCTAACGCAAATGAACACCGTGTCCCTAGGCGGAACGTATCAAGTAGGAAGCTGGGACACATCCTTGGATATGTCAGTTGCAAAAGGGATATTTGAGCGGTGCTCCGCCATAGCGCCATGTTTGAAAGAAGAAGGGACGAAGATCCTTATGCACACCGTCGCTCTTAGGCCGGACAGGAAAGGTGGCCCACGTGTGGAAGCTGAGCGCATCTCACTTCCCCTTGTTCGAGGCGACGGTTTAGCTCCCAATCTGGGCGAAGATGCAGGACAACAACAGGACATAACGGTTATTCATGCATATGGAATGGGGTGAGAGTGCTTTCCGAAATTCGTCCAAGTTCTAACCTTCAGTTTCAGAGCTGCAGGCTACCAAAGATCCTGGGGTGTAGCTTTTGAGGTTCTATCTTTACTGAAGGAGAATATGTAAACACGCTGCCGAGATCGACAGCACAACGTCTACGTCTCATTTCGAGCTTTCTATTGACACATGTGCAACAATTAACTTGAGCCTCACACACCTAATATTAACTTTCATCCGGCTTTAAGTCTGACTGCTCAGCGTCCCTTGTGAGCACAGCCTGCTTGCTATTATGAATACTCGACGAGGAGCGATGTCGAGGACTGCCGCAGAATATATATTCATAGCTCTTTCTCAGGTGACAGCATTCCTGCGTATCACATGTAAATGTGGGTCTGAATTTGGTGGTGGAAGAATGACATGCTGATACCAGACTACAGACTTGACTTCTTATACCTGGGCGGTCTGGATAAGGGAAGAAGGCTGAGCTGCGCCTTTTTTTTCTTCGGTCACCAGTCAGCGTTCGAAGGCAGGGTGGCATCCCATCAGCGATAAGGATCACATTAACGTTGGCTATAGGTCTTCCATACATCATGAACGCGAGTTGATACATTATACACACATTTTCAGATGGTCAAAACTACTAAGTTTACTTGTTCCGAAACTGATTACTGTCCGACGGTAAGGCCCAAGATTTTTGATACAGGAATGGATCTCTTTTGACCGCATAGAAGCCTTCAAGGCGCTTGCAAGAGTTGTATTTTGCGAAGGTAACTTGGTATCTGAAGGAACAAATGTTCTACAGAATATCATAAACACTTTCGAGGGATGCAAGCCCAAAAAATGTCCTTTGGTATACAGTCTGGAAAGGTGTTGATGCAAGCAAGCATGAGCATCACAAATTGAGATCATGATATGACTGGTTGCCTTCAATATGCATCCTCAGACAGATACAGTACTCGAGATGTGTGGAAGTACAGGGAAGTGACTGGTGGGTGAGGCTGCCTAGTACGATGGATGACTCCTGCGTGAAATTAGACATACGGCTATAAGTCACCTGTGTAGAACCTGGCGTGAAGTTCAGTACGAGCAGTAACCGTAATCAATTTCTCCAGCATAAAGTTCCTCACGCTTCCCCTCATCCCTCTTCGAATAATAGCTGTAGTTCAAATCACTGGAACCAACATCAAGTTCCTCACGCTTCTCCACACTTGATAGAAGGTCAGTACATTTCTCTACGTCTGGCAGCGAGTTACATCCATCAACTTCCACATGGTGATGAGTGATGGATACTCACAGGAATGTTTCGCAATGGCTCCTTGCGTAGGGTACGCTGTAGCAAGAACCACAATAGATGCGAGCACACTGAAAACAAGAGAAAATTTCATGTTTGAGTTAAGAGGTACGACTAGTGCTTCATCAATGCACTGGAATCTTCAAAAGGGCTTTATACCATTTCGTAGGTCTGCTCATGACTCAGGTCACCTAAATTCGCTGAAGGCTCATCCACTCAGAAGTTTCGGAAGGCCCGGCGATTGTTCTAAGTGGACTCGGACAATAATCAGCTGTCAGTCTCGTTGAAAAATTACTCAATGCCACAATCCCAAGGGGGCAAGACCACCAACCCGAATTCTGATCTTCGGACCGGCTCAGTGCATAGGTTCATATGTGCGAGAATGGACAGTACCAGTTGATCAGATCATCACTGTGTTCTGATCAAGTTCCGGTGATGCAAACGCCCTGAACTCGGAGGATTCCTTTCATTCTTCTCGTAATCCTGATCAGCTTATTAGGAATAGTACACCTGTACCAATCGGATGCCTTGGACCACAGGTTTGTGTGGATTTTTCATTGTCTTGCCTACAGCTGTTGTACAGGATTCGTGTATCCTGATTGCGTCTGATCATTTCCAAATGATGGGGATTCTATTGTGCAAAATATCCCGTATATCATGGAGCGAGTTCGTTTGCCTGGTTGTCCAACAGTTTCCGCCTGGCGATCTCTAGCCAGTATCTGCTTCTCGGGCTAGTTTGGCACACATCATTGAGAATCCTTCTGTCTTCAACCACGAGCAGAACGCTGGAAATCCCCGTGCGCATTCAAGTTGCGTTGGTATCTCGGCCGATCGAAAAGATTACATTACGCGTGCATGGCTGTACTGACATTTGCGCGTGGTTAGGCAGGATTTATCTAGAAACGAAAAAAAGAACAGCGCCCTCATGCAATCCGCAGCATGATCGTGCCGATCTTGGTTTGGTACCTCGGAGGGCACGAATGTGTGATGGCGGTGGCGACAGGGAAGATGATTTCTTTTATTTTTGTAAGTATCAGCGTAACAAAGTGACCCAACGTAAGTTAGGTAGAGTGCCTGAAAATGCATGTGACGATGAACCTGGACTTGACCAAATAAAAGACGAAACTTATTTAGAGACACAGCTAGTAGGACATACAGATAGTATAGCGTAGCTAATTTTAGAACACTGTTCGATCTTTCCTTATTGATGTGGCGGAGCAAAAAATTGGGTGTGCAACGGCCTAGATAGGTCTTATTTGGAATAAAAGAACGTCAATCAAATCGTTGGATTGATGAGAAGAGAGTCATGGGATGCCCGGACGGTCATTGTGTTTTGTTAGGACAATTCCAGCAACATTCCAGTGTAAGTTCTTGTCGCTGATCCTGCCATATTGAGACGAGGCGAATGAGGCTATGCACGCCTCAGTTTACCTTAGTTTGCTGGTTCTTCCTGATTTTTGACTGGTACCCATGAATAGTGATCCATGCCGTCCGATGCACTAATAGCACCAGCCACGTACGAGTTCTTTCAGGTCCTTTCCACCATCGGTACGCGTTTCGGGACGTCAATGTCCTTTAATTTCGTCGCTAAAAGCAATATCATGATAAAATCATTTATTACGGCGTCGATGCCCCACAATCAACGTATAAACGCACCCTGAACCGGCCCTTGCGGAATGCCAAAACGTTGGCATCCTCAGATGCATGCATGGTTGAACGTGAACGCGTCAACGTTGAAGTTCGTCACGATTCAATGTGTTCCCAGAAATTTTTGAGACAGTCTAAGACAGACTGATTTGAACTCCGACTCGAGTTATTACCGAAAACAGTAGTTGAACCAGGCGCGCCCGAATCTGCAACGCTCGATAATATGGACCCTTACACGCCACGAATACGTCCAGGAGACGTTTATCTGCGAAAGAATATACCAAGGTCTCAGTCTCTTTACCTCTCATGTATACTTATTATAACATGCAAATGATCGACCATCCAGATTACCGGCACTATCGCTTCTGTTTGCAGGGACAGACGACTGAACGACGATATCTATGAAGATCCAGATGTTTTCATGCACTCACCACGAGAAATCCGTAGCAGAAGTACGTGATCCTCGATGGCATGCATGTCACGAGCCATCATTTATCACTGAGACTTCGTTCGTGCGCGTAGGACTATACTCACGATCAAGGTATACGACACTCCTTCTAACTGCAGCGGGGCTGCTTTATATCGAGATTCTCAGAGTATGAACAACTATGGGTCGTCTCGAACACCCATACGAGGAGCTGTGCGTCAAGGAGAGCAAGTTCATGTTCATCAGTAAGGGCATTTTGTAAGTGGATTACACAGACGATTATTGGGATATGCGATATACGGTGAGCTTTGTGTCTGATGAAATGTTGTAATGATGTTTGAGTAGCTTCGTGATGACTTGACCCTTTCTTCAAAGCGCGACCATACAGATGTTCCTCCGCCACGTACTGCTGGAGGTTGATTTGGCGGTGGCGCTTGCATACCACCCCTCCTGGAGGGTTGAAAACGCAAATTTTTACTTGTAGGTAAATATCTCAATGTGATACGTGAATGTGGGATTCAGGCCCGGGTGCAAACCAATTAGATTGATTTAATGAAAGAGTCGCTGTCCATGGACTTCGTTGTGTTGAGTCCCATATCTTATTTTCAGGCATTGCAAATTCATCGAAAATACATATACACACGGATCATACCTCCTGCTGCAGGATGAACAGCTTATATATCGGCTCCGCTCTCTCAAGCATTATTTCTTCCTGGCCTCCTCATTATTCCTCACTTACCTCTTGGACCTTGCTCATGGAACTGAAAAGGGGCCTGCGAAAGGTGTCAGTATCGTTGAGCCGCCAAGTCTGTTTGACTTTGCATTCACAGGGGAAGATGCCGTGTTCCGTGAAGATGTATGAGTTACCACCGCGAGATGAATGGTTACCGAAGGTCATCAACGTAAGTGGCGTGATCAATGATGAAGGCGAAACCTCAAGGCGTGGCAAGCCACAACTCTCTCATTTTGGACGGGAACTCAGAGAACTTGAGATAATGACATGAATTAGAAAATGCAATACACAATGTCACCAGGTGATAGCTTAGTAGCAAGAATGCTAGGTCTGTAGTTGAGTCAAAGAGCACATGAAGCAACTAGGACTGTGGGACTAGTACCATACTACATGGACATCCATCATGTCAGAAAGTAAGCGGTCTGATAAGGAAGTAGATATATATAGATGTACAGGGAAATTACTTGTGTGTGAGGCTGCAGCAATGCTGGACCTAGTATGATGGGTGAGTGCTACAAAAATAAGACATACAGCTGTAACTCACCTGCGTATACGAGCTTTAATTGACTTCGCGTTTCTTCTCAACCGCGTTCGAGTACGCAGCATAATCTAAGTCAAAAACGTTGACTTCGTAATTGCTGTACTCGAAATCCTCAGCATTAAGCTCCTCACGCTTCTCAACTGCGTTCGAGTACGCAACATAATAAAAGTCATCAGCGTTGGTTTCGTAGTTGGCATAGTCGAAATCCTCAGCGGTAAGCTCCTCCCGCTTCTTCTCAACCGC